>CABHPP010138739.1:21038-35159 GCA_902168425.1 Peromyscus attwateri | reverse complement strand
GGCCAAACAGTTTAAACAATATAAGTCTCTGTGTTTACTTGGTTGGGTCTGAGCGGCTGTGGGACTGGCGGGTGACAGAGATTTGTCCTGACTGTGGGCCAGGCAGGAAAACTCTAGCTACAAACAAATATTTCTAAAGTCATAATCTGGGATATAAAATTATTCCAGATTTATTCTGAAATAATGCCACCTACACTGTCATGGGTATGATGCAGCAGTTACACCAAGAAATATCAGTGAACCCCTAAAACCATTTTATTTCAAGCAATGGCATCTGCCTTCTTTTTCATAATCTCAGCATTTCATGCATATTTCCAGTCAATCTTTTATATATCTTTTTAAAAATCCTCATGACATCACATGAATCAGTTAGAGAAATGGATTGACAGATAGAGAAGACACACTGGGGCTTTTTCTGCAGAAGGACAATGAAGCATTTCTCCTCCTTCAAACTCACTGAAGCAAGAGACAGAAAATGCTACTATTTCACTTGAGCCAACGACGCATTCTTTTTCTCCTCTCTGATACTAGGATCACAGAAGCAATGATTGAAGGAAAAAATATTACTGAGATCACCCAGTTCATCCTCCTGGGATTCTCAGATTTCCCGCGAGTCATAGCATTACTCTTTGTTATATTCCTCATCCTTTACATTACAACACTGACCTGGAACCTGTCCCTTCTTGTTTTAATAAGGATGGATTCTCACCTCCACACTCCCATGTATTTCTTCCTCAGTAATCTGTCCTTTATAGACCTCTGCTATATCACCTCAACAGTCCCCAAGATGCTTTCCAACTTCTTCCAGGAAAACCAAACTATCAGCTATGTGGGCTGCATAGTTCAATACTTCATCTTTTCTACTATGGGGCTGAGTGAATCTTGCCTCATGACAGCCATGGCCTATGACAGGTATGCTGCCATTTGTAACCCACTGCTCTATTCATCAGTCATGTCACCCACCCTCTGTGCTCGCATGGTGCTGGGAAGCTATACAGCGGGACTCATGGGTTCTTTATCTCAGATATGTGCCTTGCTGCAGCTCCACTTCTGTGGACCTAATGTCATCAGACATTTCTTCTGTGACATGCCACAGCTGTTAAATCTATCCTGCACTGACACTTTCTTTGCACAGGTCCTACTTGCCATATTAACAATGCTGTTTGGGCTTACAAATGCCTTAGCCATCATGATATCCTATGGCTATATTGTCTTGTCAATCATGAAGATCACGTCAGCTAAAGGCAGGTCTAAGGCATTCAATACCTGTGCTTCTCACCTGACAGCTGTTTCCCTCTTCTACACCTCCAGTGTCTTTGTCTATTTGAGTTCCAGCTCTGGTGGCTCCTCCAGCTTTGACAGATTTGCATCTGTCTTCTACACTGTGATGATTCCCATGTTGAACCCTTTGGTTTATAGTTTGAGGAACAGTGAAATCAGAGGTGCTGTAAAGAGGTTACAGAGGAAGATGAGATGTTTCTAACAAAACATTCTGAGATTTCTCACTGATCTGCCCAACAAAATGCCTACTTCCGTTGAAGAAAGGCTCAACTTGATATAGATTATATAGCAATATGGATCATTACTGATTCGATGCTCCTGAAACGTTATTCTTATAAGTTCTGGAGGTTTATCATTTTCATTTTACATCAAAAATAGTCTCATCTTATGTTATTTATCCAAAGTATTTATAAAACATCCAAATTTATAACTGTTCGCTGCTGCAATTGAAGACTTTTCAGCCCTGGGCCCCATCCTTACAGAAGATGCCTGGCTGAGGCTTCCTGGGTCCAGAACCTTTGTCCCACAAATGGCCCAGTGTAGCCTAATAAAGACCTGGTGGGTTGTTCTTTGTTTTTAAACAGGAAACCTACTGTTTGAAGGAATAAAAGTAACAGTGGCTTGGCTATACCTCCTAGAAACAATTATTTCTGATAGTTACATTGTTTCTAAGACGAATCAATGCTAATCATCTATTAAGTTTCGGGTCATATTCTTGCCTCCACCAGCTACTAGCTAAGTGAAGAAGACATGGTCTAACTCTTCAGTAGTGATGAACAACATGGTTTGTTCAGAGCTACATAATATGAGTGTAGTTATTTCATTCTTGAAACCAGAGTCCCCTATAATAACTTATTAATCTTACCTTTTAAAAATCCAACTTTAATTTTTGTATTACCTTTATGTAATTAGTTTATTTGCAAAAATGTGAAATATTAATAGAAAAAATTAATGATATCTTGATATAGTTATGAATTCTGTAATTATATATATATTTATCATGTTGTGGTTAAAAAAATTCAAAGTTCTTTCTAGACTTATGAAATATATGTGTTATTTCTCTAATCCCCATTTGTATACCTTGTGTTTATTGTTTCCTTCAATAGTGGGTATAAGTTTGTTATTATTTTTGTGGCTCCTTAACACATGATAAAATGTTTATTTGATACTATTATTCTGCTGCTACTATTAAAATGACTACTAATGACTTATTACTATGCCCATAGATGGTAGCATGCCTCAACCCTTATCAGAAAAACTTCTCCTTGAAGTAAATGACAATTAATAAGACCCTCAACTAATCAACATGCAGAGAATAAGAGACTGTGGAGTCAGGGCATCGAGGGCCCAGGCTGGCTGGAAGACATCCACAGGCACACCTGGCACCATAAGGCACCAGGCAGGCGGGTCCCATTGTGATGAGCAAATATATGGTTGAGAAATAGGAGAGAAAGAGAAGTAGAATTGATTCATGTGCTGTGGAAAGAGGAGGAATGGAAGAAGTGAAGATAGTGAGGAGTAGGCTGATGTGGGAGACCTACTTGCTACCCAGGGCCATGGTGATATCCAGACCCAGTATGCAGCCAAGGGCCATGTCTGGGTCCATGGTACTACCACAGCCAGCAACTGTATGGACATGCATGGCCTCTGCTGCCACCAAAGGCCACAAGGATGCTTAGTGTATGGGCTGCCACCTGTGGCAATGTAGATGTCCAAAAGCCATGCCACCAGTTGAACCACATTGATCTGTGTAGTTTTCTCATCAGCTTAGAGACTGCACCTGAATCTACTGATACATAAACTACCTTCTGCAGCCCAGCAGCCCTGTAGTCAGAGCCCCACCATTCAGGCCACAGCCTTGCTAGGCTTCCAGTCCCGCCAGCACCTGCTTGACTGCTGCCACTAAATGTAGTTTTTAACTAAGTCTATTGTTCTATATACCAACAAAGACTCAGGAGTCAGATGTTAGGGTGGAAACCTGCTAGCTCAGAGAATCTGAGAAGCAACCAGCTGACCTTCCTTTTCGGCTGGAGATCCAGCAAGAGAGCATCTCTCCAGCTGTCCCAAACCAAAAAACAAAACAAAACAAAACAAAAAAAAACCTGCAAAAACTCAAAGTCCCTCCTCACTCCTTCCTGTGCATCTCTCTATCCATCTTTCTGGCTTCTCTGTACTCTCTTTGGCCCTTCTCCCTGCTCCTGCCTTCGAGGTGGATTCGCTCCTGGTCAGATCAGAGGAAGACTTCTGCTGTCTACTCCATGCTGTAATCATGAGTATATTGCCTCAATTTACATCTTAATAAATTCTGTTGTCCATTTAATAGATTCATGTGGATTGATCTTGATGAGTTTGGTGGGTTCATGAAGTGTGATCCTGACAAAGAAACTGAGAACAAAGCAAATGAGGAGCAAGCTAGTGCTATCACCTCCTGCTCTGCACACAGAGAACTGACCACATTCCTTGCAGAAGAGGGAGGGCCATCCCGTCTCCTCTCAGGCACTGCTTTATGTGCAGGGTTCAGGATCTTTGATAGATTTTTAAGAGTTCCTTAATAACACCTATATGATGTAGCTAGAGTTCTTTTCTCCGGGTCCCGCCAAGCCCCGGCAGTCCCGAAGCCCACTTATAAAATAAACATACAGACGCTTTCTGTTATTTAAACCGTTTGGCCATTAGCTCAGGCCTACCATTGTTTAGTTTTCACTCTTATGCTCAGTCCATTTTTGTTAATCTATATGCTGTCATGTGTTTTGTGGCTTTACCTGTTGTCTTCATATGATGTGTTTTGGACGGCAGCTGGCATCTTTTTTTTTTTTTTGTCTTTTTGTTTTTTTAATTTTTTTTTTCTGTTAGTCCTGCCTATACTTTTTGTCTGGCTACTGGCCAATCAGTGTTTTATTTATCAATCAATCATCCACAGAAATATGGTCCTTTTGGTTTCCAAGACCTGCATACTATTTTCCATTAGTCTACATAAAACTAAGTATTCAGAAATCTGTTGTTACAATGATTTCATGTGTGTATCATTATACAAAATTGAACAGATATCTGAAACATCAGAAGCAATTTAACAATGATATTTCATTGACTATGTCAACCAAGGATGAATAGTAATGATTTAATGGGGCACAGAACAAGAAATTGGGGCAGCACAGTATCAGATACTGATCATTTGGCATTTGAATATGAAATCGCATCTGGACTCTGGTTTCAGGAATCCAGTCATCATACTCATATGCAAATACCTCTGAAGAACCTATAGCCTTCATCATTACTAAAGATGTAGATCACAACATCTTCCCTTAGCCTATGGCTTGTGGAGACAAGAATACGACCCCAAATTTGTTAGATCATTAGCACTCATTTCCTGGGACTCACTTTGATCATCACAGGTGAGTCTTTGCCAGGACAATGCTAATTTTACTTCTTTGAAAAGAGTATATCCCCTCAGCATACATTTGTTCCCACCTATTTAAAAACAAATAACAATCAATGGTCCTCACCAGTTTTTTTATTATGCCACATCAGAGCTGCTGTGAGGCAAGGTTTCTCAAAGCATAGAGACTCACTCACCAATAATCTGTAGAGACAAAGTCGAGATATGGAGAATCCCTCAGTTTAGCAGCAAAAGTTCTAAATTCAGATATTTCACAAATATGATAGGTAAATGGTAGAAGATGAGGCCATTTCTGATATAACAGGAAGAAAGATGAACCTCTGAGACTAACAGATATAATGTTTGAATCAGCTATGGCCTGTATTAGCATAAATTCTGCATCAAGCTTTTGTTAAGATGTTTTATAAGATGAATCTGTCAGAAATCTCAGAATCTTTGACCTTAGCAGTAGCCCATCTTCCACAACCTTTTTCATAGCATCTCTGGTTTCCTTGTTCATCAGACTGTAAATCAAGGAATTCGACATGGGAATCACCACAGTGTAGGAGATAGATGCAAATCTGTCAAAGCTGGAGAAGCCCCAAAACTGGAACTCAGACAAATATCCTAAAACTAGAGAAGATGCAAACAGCTGCTGTGTGAGAAACACAGGTGTTGAATGCCTTGGACCTGCCTTTAACTGATGTGATCTTCATGATGGATAAGATGATACAGCCATAGGATACATAGGAGATTGTTGTTAATAAGGCAATTGGAATTTGTACAGAGAAAACCTCACTGCAGGATAAATTTATCAGCTGGGAAATACCACAGAAAAAGTGCCTGGTGACATTAGATTCACAGAAGTGAAGCTCAAACCAAGTACACATGTGAGACACAGAACCTGGAAGTCCAGCCATATAGAATCCCAGCACCATCTGAGCACAGACGGGGGTGACATGATTGATGAATAGAGAAGTGGGTTACAAATGTCAGCTACATGTGATTGGCCATGGATGTCATGAGGCAAGATCCACTCAGCCCTGTTGCTAGAGTTTTTCTGCCTGGCCCACGGTCAGGACAAATCTCTTTCACCTGCCAGTCCCACAGCCGCTCAGACCCAACCAAGTAAACACACAGAGGCTTATATTGCTTACAAACTGTATGGCCGTGGCAGGCTTTTTGCTAACTGTCCTTATATCTTAAATTAATCCATTTCTATAAATCTGTACCTTGCCACATGGCTCGTGGCTTACCGACATCTTTACATGCTGCTTGTCCTGGCGGTGGCTGGCAGGTTGGCAGTGTCTCCTTCTGCCTTCCTGCTCTTTTAATTCTCTCTGTTAGTCCCGCCTATACTTCCTGCCTAGCCACTGGCCAATCAGTGCTTTATTAGCAACACATTTGCCATACAGAACATCCCACAGCACTTCCCCCCCCTTTTTCTTTTTTCTTTTTATAGAACCTTAAATCTAATCTCCTCTTCTTAGCCCTTTTCCTAACCCTTGACAACAATTTGTAACCAACCCCCAAATCAATGAAAATTATCCCAGACCCATAACCCATTAAAAGACAAAAAAAATCATACGTCCCACACAGCCCCATAGTAGAGAATACAAAGTACTGAGCAATGCATCCCATAAAGCTAATAGTTTACTTTTCCTGAAAGAAGTTGGAGAGGATCTTGGAAACCATGACAGTGACATGGTAGAAGCCTATAAAGGACATATCACTAGGAAGAAATACATGAAGAAATCCTTACTAAAACAATGAAAGATGGGTTCCAGGTCAGAGTTGTAAAGTAGATGAGCAGGAATGTAATAAAAAGCAATGTTGCGATTCTGAGGAAATCTGAGAATTCCAGGAGGATGAACTGGGTGATCTCAGTAATAGTTCCTCCCCAAATCATTGCCTTGGTGATCCTAATACCAAAAGGCACAGAAAGAATGCATTAGTGACTCAGGCAAAATTAGAGCATTAACATTTTAATGTTATCTATCTTCTTCTCCAATGAGCCCCGGAAAAGAAGAAATATTCCACTGCCTTCTGTGGAAAGACTCCAGTATTTCTTTTCAAGATGTGAAAAAAAGTCTTCCCAGGAGGCTGGTGGTGTGGTTTGGTGTGCACAGTGCTTTTTCTGTTCTGATCCTCAGTGCCAGTTTAAAGCTTTGATGTCTGCTCACTTCTGTAACCCAAGAAGTGGTAGATGTTTGAAAGAAGACAGATTCCAAGGACCATCTACATAAGACTGTGAGCTCCAGGTTCAGTGAAAGCTTTTGCTTCAAAAAATTATTGGTCTGATTTTTTATATTACTATTAAGAAATCCTCTATTCATTTTACATACCAACCACAGATCCCCCTCTCCTCCCTCCTCCAGCTCCCCAGCCTTTCCTCCCCCAACTCACCTCCCCCATTCCCACCTCCTCCAAGGCAATGCCTCCCATGGGGAGTAAGCAGAGCCTGAAACATTCAGGGGAGGCAAATCCTTCCCCCCTGCACCAATGCTGCACAAGGTGTCCCACCATAGGCACTGGGCTCCAAAAAGCCCTCTCATGCACCAGGGACAGATCCTGATCCCACTGCCAGGGGCCCCCCTAAACAGTTCAAGCTAAACAACTGTCTTGCCTATCTAGGGAGCCTACTCCAGTCCCATGGGGGCTCCACAGCTATTGGTCCACAGTTCATGAGTTCCCACTAGTTTGGCCTGGCTGTCTCTGTATGTTTCACCCATCATGATCTCGATGTCCCTTGCTCATAGAATCCCTCCTCTCTCTCTCATCAATTGGAGCTCCACCTGGGACCCGGCCATGTATCTCTGTTTCTGCTTCCATCAGTTACTGGGTGAAGGCTCTATGATGGCAGTTTAGGCACCCTCTTGACTATTGCTAGTAGTCTAAGGTGGGGTCATCCTTGTGAATTCCTGGGAGCTTCCCCAGCACCCTGTTTCTCTCTATTCCCATGATGTCTACATTTATCATGGTATCTCTTTCCTTGCTCTTCCACTCTGTTCCTGTTCCATCTTGAACTTCCCATTCCCTTATGTTCTCATCCCGTACCCCTTACCCTCCATTTCCCCCCTCACCCCCAGTTTGCTCATGTAGATCTCATCCATTTCTCCTTTGCAGGGCAACCTGCTTAGGGTCCTCCTTGTTAGCTAGCTTCTCTGGAGCTGTGGGTTGCAGTCTGGTTATCCTCTGCTTTACATCTAGTATCCCCTTATGAGTGAGTACATACCATGTTTGTCCTTCTCAGTCTGGATTACCTCACACAGGATATTTTCTAGTTCTATTAATTTGCCTGCAAATTTCATGATGTCATTGTTTTTTTACTGCTGGGTAGTACTCCATTGTGTATATGTGCCACATTGTCTTTATCCATTCTTTGGTTGAATCGAATTGAAGACCCTGACATTAATACATACACCTACGAACACCTGATTTTTGACAAAGAAGCCAAAACTGTACAATGGAAAAAAGAAAGCATCTTCAACAAATGGTGCTGGCATAATTGGATATCAACATGTAGAAGACTGCAAATAGATCCATATCTGTCGCCATGCACAAAACTCAAGTCCAAGTGAATCAAAGACTTCAACATAAATCCAGTTACACTGAACCTGATAGAAGAGAAAGTAAGAAGTAATCTTGAATGCACTGGCACCAGAGATCACTTCCTAAATATAACACCAGTAGCACAGACACTGAGAGCAACAATTAATAAATGGGACCTCTTGAAACTGAGAAACTTTTGTAGGGCAAAGGACATGGTCAATACGACAAAATGACAGCCTACAGAACAGGAAAAGATCTTCACCAACCCCACATCTGACAGAGGGCTGATCTCCAAAATAAATAAAGACTTTGTCTGATTTTTAATAAGACAATAAAATACAGACTGGAAAAAAGAAAAAAAAAGAAAGCACTTTTACCAAGTGGTTAAGGGGAAAGTGAAGATCTATTTGTAGGATAAAAAAACCAGATGCTTATGTCACAGCCTACACAAAAGTCAACTCCAATGGGTGGGTGGCCTGAACACAAAACAGAAAGCTGTGAAACTACTACAAGGAAAGGTGGGGAGTACACTACGTGATATTGGCACAGGCGAAGTCTTTTTAAATAGGACTCTGATTACGGAGGAAGTAAAGCCAACAATAGATAAATGAGATTTTTATGAAACTAAAAACCTTTTTTAGTGCAAAAGAAGCCTTCAATAAAGTGAAGGAACAGCCTACATGTAGGATGAGAAAAAAATCTTTGCTAGATACATTCAACAAAAGATTAATGCCAAGAATCCACAAAGAACTAGAAAAAAAGCAAAACATCAACAAAACAGGCAACCCAATCAAACAGAAGGCTACCAATCTCAAAAAGGAGTTCTCAAAAGAACAGTCTCAAAACACAAGAGGTTGAAAAATGTTAAATATCAAGCCAGCCATTAACTCTTTGATCTACAATGGTGTGCTGCCTGCAAAATACGCTAGGGCAATAGTGGCACAAAGATTGTGGGAGTAACCAACCGATAACTGATTTGACTTAAGGCCTCCTCAAAAGATGGGACCCATACCCGACACTGCTTCGGTGTCCAAGAACCTAAGGCTAGAAAGCCCAGGTGCCTAGGGTAAAATCAAATAATACTGGTCTAAAGAAAGAAAAGGAAATGTAGTGATAAAATTATTTCTGATGTCATTCTGCTGTACTCATGTATCAGTGCCTTGTTCAGCTCTCAGTGAGACTTCCTCTCTCAAAAACTAAAGTGAAGAATCACTGAGGAAGACTCAATGTCAAGCTCAGCCCTTCCCACACAAATAAATGTAATATAACATTGGTAATTCTTATATTTATGAAAACCAACATTTGTGAATTAGAACAAAAATGTTAACTTTATAGAGGGTGGCACATTAATAGTTTTAATATAAAAGATACCTTATAAAAAGAATCACTGATTGGCCGGGCATTGGTGGCGCACGCCTTTAATCCCAGCACTCGGGAGGCAGAGGCAGGCGGATCTCTGTGAGTTCGAGGCCAGCCTGGTCTCCCAAGCGAGTTCCAGGAAAGGCGCAAAGCTACACAGAGAAACCCTGTCTCGAAAAACCAAAAAAAAAAAAAGTATCACTGATTAATACACAAATTTACCATTCTGAAGGAAAAAATGTTTTGACTCATTCTCTCATACTTTCTCATTAACACAGACAGACAGACAGACAGACACATACACACACACACATACACACACACACACACACACACACACACACACACCAAATGAGCCCCTTGAAATGGCAAACACTAAATATAACAGATGACTCAAGAGATGCTCACCACTTGCACTAGCATCAATCAGTAAGCACGTCTAAGCAACTCTTTCTCTCTCAGCTTGTCTTACTGCCCTTGGAGTCATTTGAACTGGAGGGGACACAGAAAAATATGACTCAAGATTTCAATTTCAATTCCCAAGTAGAAAACCTGAGGCAAGAAATGCCCAAGATGGCAGAGCCATCCAGTCAGGTAGACGGACAGTGATAAAGTAGATGCATGCACACTTCTTTTCTTCAACCCTTGATCTGATTTGGCCATCACAACCGTCCTGCAAAGCAGATGAGCTATTATTTCCCTTGCATGTGTGAGGAAAACAAGGCACCAAGGAACATGACTGGACTGTCAAGAGAGCTGCAACTTATGATTCAAACTGAGAGAGTCTTAACTTCAGATTGAAGCCTGTCACTGGCACTTGGGGGTTACATGACCTAGAATAAATTTATTTATTTTTCAAAGCCTAAGTAAAATCAGCTAAGGGTAGTGACTCACAGTATAAATCAGTAGTACAGCAGTGTGTGTGTGTGTGTGTGTGTGTGTGTGTGTGTGTGTCTGTCTGTCTGTCTGTCTGTCTGTCTATCTGTCTGTCCTTGGCCTCACTCTCCAGCACCACAAAAAATAAGAAAGCAAAAACCTTCCCTTTTCCTATTTAATGCAGACATTATTAATTTATACATGACTCTTTGCTCTTTATGTTGTCTGTCTTAGTATCATTCATTATCACAGTAATCAGAGTTGGCATAGGAGACAAAATGTATCATTACTCTCCTAGATGCATCAATTATAATTATGGGGTTAATCTTAGAAATTCTCCAGATCTTAATTCAGTATCAAAACACTTTCACAGTGAATTGGCTTCACTCTCTCAGCTTCAGGATCTCCTGGTTGATTTCTAATACTACAAGAGACTGTTTCTTGTGGCAAAGAGTTCGTCTTTGCCTCTCATGTTCACAGTCTGAGCATAGTGATTGCAGTTGTTACATTTCATTCCCTGAAATAAGTCCATTTACACGTATAGAAGGAATCTCAGAAACCCCATTCCTGTATATGGAATATTCAGAAGAAGGACTGATAACTTGATTTCCATGAAACAGAATAACTATGTTTTAAGATGTATTTATTTTTGGTGTATGACTATTTACATGCATGTATATGTACCATGTGTGAACCTGGTACTTGTAGAAGTCATAAGAGGGAATCAGTTGTCTGGAACTGAAGTTACTGAGGGTTACAAGCTGCCATATACATACTGGGAACTGAACGTTTATTCTCTGAAAGAGCAGTACCCACTCTTAACCACTTAGTCATCTCTCCAGCCCCAAATAAACTCTTTTGTCCAAGTTTTATTGCTGAAGAAAATGGGAGGAAAAAGGGAAAGAGAAAGGAAGGAAATCTCTGACTCAAAATACAAGATTTTCAGAGCTCCAGAGATCTTTAGGAGATAGCTGAATTTGCTCAGTCCCTGGGGACTTAACTGACTTGCCTATGGTGACCCATTCAGGCATTGACAGTAACACCTAGACATTAAAAAGCAAATGAATTGCTTTCATTCCAGTGAAAGTAAGTCATAGTAAAAAAGTCACTTGATGCTAGAGAGATGGGTCAGAGATTCAGAGCACTTGCTGATTTTGCAGAGGATCCAGGTTCAGTTCAAAGCACCCTATAGAAGCTCACAATCATCTATAACTCCAGTTCCAAGGGATCCAATGCTTTCTTCTGATACTCCCCCCAAGGCATGTACGTGGTACATAAGCATACATACAGGCAAACATTCATGCACATAAAATAAGTCAGGTAGAAGGGAAAGACTTCTTGGCCATGACTCAAGAGACAGAATTATTCATGCTATTGTTTTACATCCCTGGAGTGATTTCTATTTATCGAGCACCGTGTGAAGAAGATGTTCTTATTCACATCCTATGGAATGACCTCAACACCTTTTGGGGCAGAAGTTATTATTATATCAGTTTTACAAATAAAGAAGCTGGTATTTAAGAGATTAAGCAACTTCACATTTATTTTATATTGATAAGAGAGCACAGTTAGAATTTGATCTCAAATATCTCAGTTGGAAATTTTTGTTCCTAACCACTATATTTTAGCACAAGTCTTAGGTTGTTTATGTGTGAGGTTTATTTCCAGCTGAGGACTTCTTAAAATGAAAGCCTATCCTTTAACATAAGATGAAGTCTTCTCGGACCCAAAGAAAGGAAGTCTCAGAGAAGAATAATGTGGGGATTTTGGTAATGGGTAGCCAGGCCCATTACCATTACCCCAGAGGACAATTAGTACTCTGAAGTAGTTAGTTGTAACAGTTGTTCAGGTTCACACATTGGACCCTGGAGTGGCTGCAGTGGGCAGCCTCTGGGAGGAAGAGGGGGGCGATCTCTGCCCATTAAAGTAATAAACTCCCACAAGTCATTTGAAAACTTTGGTGATAACGGAGCAGGTATTCCGTAAGCACACATTTTTATTTACACAAAGTCAATGTATTAAAAAAAAAAAAAAACTGATGGAACCAGAAATGAGGCACACACAGTGGGAAATGCAAATGAACAGAAGATTACAGAAGAGGTCGTGGATGAAAAGCCACTAACACCTTCTCTTGTGGCATGGATCTCAAGATACTTCTGCCTAAAGTAATTTAGTAAGTCTAACTCATTCCTTCCCACTTCATTCTCCAGAAAATACAACATTTCAGCTTACCCCAGCTTTCATCTGTAAAAGGGCAGAGAAACACTGCCAAGTCCTGAGGCTGCACAGGCCAGGCTCTGTACAGACTGAGTCCTTACAACAGTGCCTGGCACACAGCAACTATTAAATAAGTATTCACAACTATATTATGATTGTTATCATATGTTAATATTGTTGTTTGTTACTGAAAAATATATCATGTATTTTATTATAGTAACATGCCAGGCATAATAACTGACAGGTCACTCGGCTGATAAGCAATGGAAAACATTCATCCATTCCATGAATATTTACCAGGTGCCTGTGACTTGAGGGAAGATTCAGCATCTTAGAATTCCCCAAGTCAGAAGCAGATGTGCAATGTGAGTGACAAGGAACAGTTTAGAGTCATGCTTGGACACAGGCAAACATTGACAGTCAAATATCACAGAAGTGAGAAAATATCAACAACTCGAACTTCACCAACGGATCATGGCAAAGGCTCTTTTGCCTTTTTAGACACGCTTCTGTGTTCACTTTTGCCTGATACCAGGTCCAGCCTGCCTTTCTTAATTGCCAAGTGTGCACAGGTTTACCTCATGTGTTTAGAATGATAATCTAGTCTGGCTGAGGACATGCAAGATCAACTTTGCTGATCACTGTCCTAACAAACCTTCTTTCTTCCAGCTTCTATTCTCTGGGGGAAATCCCAACATCTGGCACTTCTTGACATACAGCTAAAGCCAGTATCAGTCACTTCTGGAGTTTTCTCTCCCAACTCATGGAAACTTGTTCATAGCCTTTCTATTCTTTAATCTATGATGCTGAAATTGATCAAATCCAAATTTTCATCTTTCTATTAATTTTGTGTGGTGACTTGTAGAAAAACATTCAACAATTTTCTAATCTTCAGAGTTCATGTATACATACTTTTGTCTTGCTTTTGTTATGTGGAAAAATGAATTGTTAAACTATAGCTTGGATTCCCTGCCCTTCCACACACATAGATATAATACATCAAAAATTATAGTCATTCTTATTCATTTCCCTGTTCTTAAGCTTTATATTAAATATATATAAGGCATTAAAACAATCAACTTTATTTTGCCTTACTCTAGCTTATAGTTTTAAGTAAGAAAGTCTTTAAAAGCCACAGAAAACCTAATTCCAAAAGGACCTGAAACACAGCTGATTCAAGCGTCTCATTTTGGATTTGAAAAAGTGAGACTCTGGAGAGGTGAAGAGCTTCCCACAGCCCCTTCCACCACTGGAAAGTTGCTGGGGACAAAATCCTGATTCCTCTCTTCTAATCAGTTTTTACTCCATTAGACTCTGTCTCTTTTAGTCAACAAGATATACACCATACAGTTTTTAAATAGTGCTAACAGATTATCTTAGGGTGACAACTTAGTTTTCCAGAAGATGTCTGAAACTGTTAACTGGGTGTTAATAGTTTCTGTGGTCTTCCAGACATTTCT
>CABHPP010138739.1:0-12074 GCA_902168425.1 Peromyscus attwateri | reverse complement strand
GTGTGTGTGTGTGTGTGTGTGTGTGTGTGTGTGTGTGTGTGTGTGTGTGTGTTTAAATGGAGTTATCCTGTAGGGAAAGGATAGTGCCTCTCCCTACTGCTATAGGTTTTGAAAAAAAATCCTGGTGCCAGATATGAGGTGTTGCTCTTGGACAATATCAACCCTCTCCCAAATAAAACAAGCTATTACCACTGCTCTTGGTTACCCATTAGAATTAGACAGTAAGGCCCTATTGTTAAAGACACCATACATTTGCGTCACAGGATATGGAGAAATGCTGGAGATGCAGCCAGTGGTTGATGTGGTCAAATTTTATTATAAACATGGTGAAACTCTCAAATAATGAATAAGGAAGGTCATATGGGAAAATCTGGAGGGAAGCAAGGGAAGGGAGAAAATATGTAATAATATTATAATCGCAAATATAAAAATAACTGAGTCTCTGAAGATAATGTGGAAATATAATGACAGTCACTAACCATTTTGTCCAAATCTAAGCAGGGTAGTAAACCAGTAGCCATTGTTATTTGCATCTTATGGTCTTGCTTTAAATCAGAGACATAGAACCACAAACTTATGTCTGACTTGAGATTACTGGCCAGAAATGACAAACCAGTTTGCATAATTACCTGTATCCTCTCCTGGTCCTTTGAGCTCCCTGAATATTGCAAGAATTTTCTTGTGAATATATAAATAAACATATCACATAGAAAAGGAACTAGCAACAGACCAAAGAAATTATTCCATCCAAGTCCAGCTTTCTGAATAAAGGACTTTATTAGAAAATGGTATAATTTTTCTATAGAAAATGTATACCAAAGCGTGAATGACTCTTGAGCAGCAGCATCAACAATGATTCCCCTTCTCCAGAATATTGGACTAACAAGCAACTGCCTTCCTGGGGAGTTCCAGTCCCTAGGCACCCATGCACATCCTATATACTCCAGACTGAAAAACCAACCACATGTAATGTTCTAAGAAACTGGGGGAAAGAGACTGGTGACTATAATCTCAGATAAGGGTCTTATGATGCCCTGTTTCAAGATGGAAGTTTGCTTGCTTGTTTTGATTGTTTGTTTGTTCACTTGTTTGTGGCATAGTCTCATTCTGTAGCCCAGGCTGGGATGGAACTATGTGGCCCAGGTTGGACTAAAGCCTGTGGAAATCCTCCTGCCTTATTTTTTTTTCTTCTTATTCTTTGCTTATGTATTACATCTTGACCATGTTTTTCCCCTCCTCCCACCCATTCCAGTCCCCCCTCTTAACCTTCTTTCTCCCCCAGATCTATTCTTCCTCTGTTTCCCTTCAGAAAAGAGAAGGACTCCCAGGGATATCAACCAAACATGGCATAATAATTTACAATAAGACTGGCACAAACCCTCATGTCAAGACTGGACAAGGAAACCCATAGAAGGAAAAGGGTCTGTCCCAAAAGCAGGCAAAAGAGTCAGAGACAGGCCCCTCTCCCTCTGTTAGGAGTTCCCCAAGAACACCAAACTGCTGTGGGGTGTCCTGTATGCTGTCAATTTATGTTGCTATGATTGACTGATAGATAAAATGCAGATTGGCTAGTAGCCAGGCAGGAAGGATAGTGTAGGTGGGACAAGGAGAGAGGAGAATTCTGGGAGGTGGAAGGCTGAGGCAGAGAGACGCTGCCAGCCACCATGAGGAGAAGCATGATGTAAGATACCGGTAAGCCATGAGCCATGTGGCAAGGTATAGATTTATAGAAATGGGTTAATTTAATATATAAGAGCAGATAGCAAGCAGCCTACCACGGCCATACAGTTTATAAGTAATATGAGTCTCTGTGTGTTTACTTGGGGGGCGCAAGTGGGAGAGATTTGTCCTGACTGCTGGCAGGCCGGGACACAGGAAAACTTCAGCTACACCAGACTATACAACCATAACATATAAACAGAAGACTTAGCTCAGACAGGCTGCCTGATTGTCCATTCAGTCTCTGTGAGCCCCTAGGAACCTTCTTAGTTGATTCCGTGGACAGTGTCCTTGTTTCCCCTGCCTTATTAGTGATGGGATTATACGTATAAACCACTCCTCTTGGCTCTGGAAGAATTTTAACGTTCTATCCTTTTCATTTCCATGGACATGTTTATCACTGTACTATTGCCAATATTTAGTTCCCATGACTGTGAACCACGGTATTGTGTAAAGCAATTCTGCATCATGATGGTGAAGTTCAACTGGAGAAAAGAGCTCCCCTGCAATACTGGGAAATATCCGCTAAAATCTTTAGTTATTATACTACAACCATTACATCACTCTCTTAAAAACAAACCATGATGGGACACAAAAATGCTGAACATACATTGACAATAAGAAAGAATGCGCCAGTGTGTCATGAGTTGTTAATCTCAACAATGTTGAATGTCCAGTGCCTATATTACAATGAATTCTCACAAGTCTTTTTAGACCAAATTTGAGCAGATGCCTAAAATAGCAATATATATTTTGTGCAGTAATCTGATTGGCTATATCGATTCAGGGCAAGCTTCTGGATGCAATATGGAAGAGTAAGAGAGATCAGAGTCCCATCATCTCATACGCTGCTATTGATCCATAAGATACTGCTATAGGTCATGACTTTTCAAGATGCCAGAAATCAAATCATTAGAACACCAAAGAATTGGCACTGAAGAAACCCTGTATTTTTCACCATTTTTCTTCATGATTCAAACTCCCACGTTTATGTTTGACCTAAAGTTTACTAAGTGGCTGGTGGTGATTTCCTTTAACAAAATCAAGCTGTTTCTGATTAGTCTTCCTCAAAGGTACAATAAGGCCAACATGTGCTTTATTTCTTTCAAACAGGAAATTTTGGTGTGATCATCCTCAACTGATCAGTATCACAGAAAATACAGTGGTCAAGGCCTGGTCTTTATTACACTACATCAAGCTATTTATGAGACAAGGTTGGTAGACTCTGGGGTCAGGGAATCTGTCAGGAATCTTCTCTAGAGGGATAGCCTTGTAATTTAACAGTTTTCATCCTTGTACAAGTTTCTCAACTTGATATTTCTCAAATACCTATAAGTAGAATAATTAATGAAGAGATGGCCATTTTTTAACAAGGAAATTATGATCCTACAGGTCCTAAGTATGATTCATTTCCAAGGCATCAAACCAATTGTTGGTTTATATTGGCATGCTGTCTGTTTCAAAGATGTCTTTATCCAAAGTGTCATGAATTTTGTAGTGTTGCAGTAATGTGCACATGATTGCCAATAACAGTAACTCTGACATGACATTGTGTTGAAATCTTCTTATCTATGATCTTGGTGGCAGATTGTCTTCTTCTGCAACCTCTTCATGGCATCTTTGATTTCCTTGTTCCTCAGACTATATATCAAAGGATTCAACATGGGAATCACCACAGTGTAGAAGACAGAGGTAAACCTGTCAAAGCTGGAGGAGCCACCAGAGCTGGAACTCAAATAGACAATGATACCAGAAATATAGAAGAGGGAAACAGCTGTCAGGTGAGAAGCACAGGTGTTAAATGCCTTAGACCTGCCTTTAGCTGAAGTGATCTTCATGATTGACAAGACGATAAAGCCATAGGATAGCATGATAGCTAAGGCATTGACTATTCCGAAAAACATTGTTAATATAGCAAGCAGGACCTGAACAGAGAAAGCATCACTGCAGGATAGATTTAACAGCTGTGATATGTCACAGAAGAAATGTCTAATGACATTAGGTCCACAGAAGTGGAGCTGCAGCAAGGCACATATCTGAGATAAAGAACCCATGAGTCCTGCTGTATAACTTCCCAGCACCATGCGAGCACAGAGGGTGGGTGACATGACTGATGAATAGAGCAGTGGGTTACAAATGGCAGCATACCTGTCATAGGCCATGGCTGTCATGAGGCAAGATTCACTCAGCCCCATAGTGGAAAAGATGAAGTATTGAACTATGCATCCCACATAGCTGATAGTTTGTTTTTCCTGGAAGAAGTTGGAAAGCATCTTGGGGGCTGTGGAAGTGACAAAGCAGAGGTCTATAGAGGACAGATTACTGAGGAAGAAATACATGGGTGTATGGAGGTGGGAATCCATCCTTATTAAAGTAATGAGGGACAAGTTCCAGGTCAGAGTCATAATATAGATAATCAAGAATGTGACAAAAAGCATTACTGTGATTCTTGGGAAGTCTGAGAATCCCAGGAGGATAAACTGAGTGATCTTGGTAATATTTCTTTCCCCAATCACTACTTTGTTGCTCATGTTCCTAATATCAGAAAAGAAATAAGACAATACATTTGTGACAAGACGATTTTAGTGATATAGCAATTCAGTTCTGATTCCCTTTGCTCTGTATTAAAAAGTCACAGTGACTTCAACACAATGACCTGGAGCACTTACTGTAGAAAGAGGACAATAGAAGTCCTTGGCTAGAAAACTGCTGTGACACTAGAACCAGTGATTCATGCACAAGTTCAGAATGCACTCAGGTGCACATCCACAGTCCAATTGATTCTGAGTGCTATTATCACTGATTGATTGTCGAAAATCATGACTGAGAGTTACACCTTGGGAGAGTGAAGCCTGGTCTACAAGGTCAGGAGATGTCTTCAGCACTGTAGACAGTGAGACACAATGACTCCAGGCAGTTGTAGATTCAGAACCAGCATCCATGCAGATCAAACCACCCAGAAACATCAAAATCAACTGAAAAATCTTATTCTTTGGCCTTTGCTTGACTGAATATGCAGGGTAGAGGGACAGACATAAACTGAAGGACCTTGACACAGAAAAGACTCAAAGCAGATATGTTCTTTCTGAAAAATCTCTGGAAATATTTTTGTAATGACAATTAAAAAGTTAGAGGTCTCTGTTTCATAAGAAATAGTACTTACTACCTACATTCAGTGAAAAAATGTTGTCCTTGAGAAGAAAGAGCCAGCCTGTGATAACACCTATGAAAGATGGTCAATTCAATAAAAATGATTTAAATGTTTGTTACTATCACATTGCAATCTGGTGATATAGACAGGCACATGTATTTTTACTCTATATAACCCACTATTCCCAGTAAAGACTGAAAAAATATGGACTGTTACTTTACTATTAACATTTTTCTAAACTAATTTATGTAAATGTTGTGACAGAGGAAATAAGGAACATACTCACTCCTTTTATTAGTGTTCTGTATGTGTTCAGCATCTCCCAAGACAATTTAAAGTAGAAAAGATTCAACTGGATAGACACAGCTTATCAATTCTGATCTAATAAGAACATGGTCAGTTTAATGAAAGATGGTGGGAATAATCAGTTAAATACATGTTGCTGAGTGAGAAAAATGGGAGCAAAAGAAACTTAAATGGACAGTTAGACCAACACTGCCTGTGTCTGGAGTGGGTGTCTCTGATACCTGCACCACTAAAGCTAGTGTCTGGGGGACCACCAGATGACACAGGAGAGCTTTTTGAAGATTGTGAACTGTCTCAGGGAACTGTGCATGAGTACTCTGTCACAACATAATACTTGGTTTGTCTCTTACAACAAGAAGTCATGAGCCAAAGCTGTGCATCTGAATAGAATATAATTCTTATTCTTTCCAAGATACAATCCTGGTAAGCAAAAATGCAGTGAAAAGAGTTCCAGGGAAGGTGGAAGTTGAGATATGTGGACAAGCATGCTCTGCTCTTAGGAAATATGAAACTCAGTCAATTCTCTGTTTTTATCCAGATCTCAATTTCTGGCTTTTAAATCAGTGAGGCTTTATAGATAATCTGATTTGGTCTGAGCTGTCCTCATTATGTCCATAGGTATAGGTAGCTAAAAGAAAGTAGTAGAATTTAAGGAATATACTTAAGAATTCAACGACCACCTCTCACCTCAGACATATACCTGGTATTTTAAACATAGCATATATTCTTTTCTATGAACAGCATATAATCTGGGTAAGTACAAAGGGAAAATATACAGGGTGTGGAAGTTAGGAGAGTGGCTAGGGGAAGAGTGGGAAAGTCTAACCTTATAAAACTTCTTAGATGGTGAGTCCTCCTGTAAAAATGACAGATGTCGAGATAGCTGATTCTAACTGCAAAGCTTACCTTCTGACATTCACACAGACTAGAAGATAGACTTCTTGCCATGTGTTGAAACTGTCAATATTCCAAATAATTTTCCAGGAGGGGCACTAGTATATTCCTAACAAATGTTTTTGGCCATTAACCTGGCTGTCTACTGGTGAAATAGTGAGAGAGAAACACCAGGGAATCCTCTTAAATGTGCTGTTGAGAGCCAAAGTGAAAGGGAAAAGTCAATTATAGAAAAACTACAGTCTCTTGATCTCTGGCATCATGGTTGTCATGGAGATTTTTCTAGTAATTGCAGGCCCAGTTTGCCATGGCATCAGTTCTTAACTTCCCCTGTGATCCTATTATGACACCAGATTGTAACTTTACTGACCTTGGAGACATTTGGTCTCCAAATGACATAAAGATCTTCCAGTCCCCAAATGTTAACTTTTGGGAGACATACTTGAGCTCTGAGATGTTAAGGGATTCTTCAAACATTTTGACATCAGACGCAGAGCCACAGAGTTTGGAATTTGCCTAGCTGGGTTTTGGTCTTGCTTTGGTCCGTTATTTCCTTGCTATGCTCCATTCCCTATGTTTTGGAACAGTAATGTATATCCTGTATCATTATATGTTGAAAGTATGTAATCTTTTTTTAATGTTGATTTTACAGGGGATTACAGTTAAGAGATTGCATGAATCTCAGAAGAAACTTTGAACTTTGGACTTTTAAATATTATTGAGACTTGATAGACTATGGGGACTTTCGTAGTTGGACTAAATACATTTTACATTATATTGTTACAAACTTATGGGGTTCAAGGAGTGGAATCCATTAGCTTGAATCTAATTGGCCCCCATAATCTCACAGGGAGTGGCACTATTAGATGGTGTGCCTCTGTTTAAGTAGTTATGGCATTGTTGAAGAAAGTGCATCACTGTGGGGAGGGCTTTAAGGTTTCCTATACTCAGGATACCACCCAGTGTCTCAGTTGACTTCCTGTTGCCTGCAAGATGTAGAACTCTCAGCTACTCCACCAGCATGCCTGCATGCCACCATGCTCCCTGTTATAATAATGGTCTGAACTTCTGAAATTGTAAGCCACCACCTCAATTAAATATTTTCCTTTATAATAAAAAGAAGTAGATTTTTCTCAAATTAGCACAACTAAATGAAAACATAACTTGATATTGATAAATATATGCATACAATATAGAAAGTACTTTAGTTTATATAGATATGCACACACATTGTCTCAAATGTCTGTTGTGAATCAATCAATACAGCACTGCTAACAGACTAGCAGCGTATCTCACACATAAGTGAAGAAGCCAAGGCAATAAGTTATCTACCAATTTATGACAAGAAACTGAAATTCAGGACAGAGAATGTCCTATCCCTATCACAATCTTGACTATTGGTATTATACAGTAAAATTTGCTTTGAGGACTGGTAAGATGCTCATTCAGTGAGGGTGCTTGGATCAAGATTATGACCTGAGCTTTTGGGTGCACATGGAGGGAAGAGAGAACTGAGTCCCAAAGTAGCCCTCTGTCCTACACACACACACACACACACACACACACACACTCGCACGCAATACACATCATTGAGAAAAGAGGGACAGAAAGATCGTAAAAGCCAGAGGATGTGAAGGACTATTTAAATGCAGTATTGTCTGGACATGACATCACCTTGCAGTTATGAACTCATAGCATCTTTAGTTACCTGCACAGATCAAACTAGTCAAATTCCAACAGAGATGGGAAGGCTCAAGTAACCCACCACTAGCTGAAGAGCTTTGGTAGCTGAGGAGGCTGGGATAGCAAAACTCAGTTTCCTTCAAGGAATTGTCCCCTGAGAGGTTGCCCACACTTGACTGTACAACCATTCTTCTATAAATATCACTGAATGGACTCAGTGGCAAATACAAAAAGAGAATGAAGGTAGACAGATTCCTTGGGGTAAGATCTATGAGAAATTAGAGGTGGAACCAGTGGTTGATAATTTATTGTAAATATTGTGAAACTCACAAATAATGAATAAAGAAGGGCATATGGGAAACTCTGGAGGGAAAAAATGGAAGGGAGAAATGTAATTCTATTACAGTCTCAAATATAAAATATCTAATGAGTCTCTGAAAATAATTTGGAAGTATAATGACATAGTTACTAACCATTTTGTCCACTTCTAAGCAGGATGGAAAAACACTGCCCATGTTTTTACACATCATGCTTCTGTTTTAAACCAGAGACCTAGAACCACAAACACTTGTCTGACTTGATATTACTAGCCAGAAATGACAACTCAGTTTACATAATTACCTATATTTTCTCCTGGTCCTTTACATTCCCTGAATATTGCAAGAATTTTCTGGGAATTTATAAATAAACATGTTAGGTTTTTTTTCTTTTACTTTTTTGGGAGGCCCACCACTCAGCTCCCAAATAAATCACACACAGAGGCTTATTCTTAATTAAGAATGCCCTGTCTTAGCTTGGGTTATTTCTTGCCAGTTTTCCTTAACTTATCCCATCTACCTTTTGCCTCTGGGCTTTTCCCATTCTCTTACTTCTGTAAATCTTTCTCTTACTCCTTGGATTGCTGTATAGCTGGGTGACTGGCCTCTGATGTCCTCCTTCTTCTTTGACTACTTCTTTCTTCTTCCTCTCTCTCTCCCAGATTTCTTCTTCGATTAATTCTCTCTGCCTGCCAGCCCTGCCTTTCTATTGCCTCAGTATTGGCCATTCAGTTCTTCATTAGACCATCAGGTGTTTTAGACAGGCACAGTAACACAGCTTTACAGAGTTAAACAAATGCAACATAAAACAAAGTAACACACTTAAAATAATATTCCCCACCATTTCCCTCTTTTTGTCTAAATAAAAAGAAAGGTTTTTAACTTTAACATAGTAAAACTATACACAATAAAAACAGTTATCATGTAAGAATTAATTTATAATATCCAGTCCATTTACATTTAGCAAATTCAGAGAAAGCACTCCACCACCCATCCCTCTTAGTGACTCCCCAGTTTTATACATAATTTACTTTCTATCATAACTAAAGAAAACTGCAACTATAACTATCTAGTCTTCAACTCTTATCAAAGACCCAGAAGGATGTAATATTATCTAACAACAGAGACATTTGGCTGCCTGGACAGTCACCCAAAGTTCCTCTGCAATGTTAAGCGCATCTATCTTTAGCCTATAGGCCTAGAGTATCTTTTCTATGAAGCAGGAATTTTGGACTGCCCTGCCTTGTTTTGGCAAAGTTCATTAATTTCCTCTGTTCCTGCAGAATGTCTGGCAGTTTTTTCTGTGAAGCAGGAACCCTGAAGGACCATCCTTGTCTTGGCAAAGTTCAGTAGTCATTTTTCTGTGGGTCCTGCATGTCCAGTCTGCATAGTATGCAGTCAAGCAGTCAAGGCAAAAGCAGTTTCTTTGCCCAATAGCTAACCTTGCCACAATGAAAGCAAACTCCTTAAGTTTGCTCATTATCTCTGAGGCAAATTGGTGCTGCCAGGAGCAGATGCGTCTCATTGTCATAAAAAGCCCTAAGTTAATAAAGTATTTTAAATGTCATATTTTGTAGGTCTTTGAAATGTTTGAAGACCATCTATCTATCTAAAATATATCTCTATATGATCCAGAAAGCATATCTAACATATCTACAAATTTGATTGCTATAAATGACTAACCACTAATCTATGTTTCCTGATTGTCCTATATAGTTTATAATAATAGCTTTCAAAAACTAGAATTTTACCTTACATTTTTAAATGAACTGCAACAGGTACAATACCTTAAACAACAGTAGAAACATATATACAATATGTGGTAACAAAAACAACCTTAAATTTGTATCAATGTACAAAAACCCTTTAGACAAGAGTAGAAACATATATACAGTGTAATAAAAATAACTTTAAATTTATAGAATACAAAAATCCTTTAAACAAAAGTAGAATATATATATATATATATATATATAGAGTCTGTGTGTGTTGTCATTAAAATTACCTTAAATTTGTAGCAATATACAAAAGTCCTTACAAATACAAAATATTTGAGATCAATAGTTGTCCCTTAGTTTATAATAGATTCAACAATCTACCCTTTCAACCTATCATTCCTATATCTCCCTTCTCTTTTTTCAAAGAGATCCCTGAATGTAATATTATTTGCATAATTTCCTCCCTTGCCAATACCAGTAACAATTAACAAACAACCCTAATAAATGATGACAAACATCCATAACCAACAGATGGCCAAATACCTCCCACACCCTTTTGGGAATGTGGACGTTGTGTTCTCCAAACTGCATCCTGCTGTCTGTGGACAAAGTATCTTCAGGGTCCCAGAGAGAAAATTTTGAGAAAATGACCAAGTCCTGGGAAGATCAGCAGTAACCTTTGCTGATAGATATCACCTGTTAAGATCCAGAAAGTCTCACCTGATCAAACATGATCCACATAAACCCTGAAGGTATCCACAGCCTCTCATCTCCTGTAGGAACAAAAGCAAAAACTCTTCTCCGAACATTTTTTATTTCCATTTGACAAATACATTTTTTGACTTTGTAAAAATTAAGACATTCCTAAAGAATATAGGCTGATTTATTTCAACAGTCCCTCTTTCAGTTCCAGGTCTCTTTGCAGCTGTCCTTTGCTTTTCAACAATCAAAAAATTCAAAATCAACACAATAACATACAGGATTCAGACTCCCTGTGAATTTCCCATCTTATGTGGCATTTTTCTTTTATATCACTTTTCCTCTCTCTTAAAAGACTTTATTACTTTAAACTATTTCTTTTATTACTTTAAACTATTTCTTTCTATGACTGTCCATATCCTTTTTCTTTCTTTCTTAAGCCTACAAACATTGTTAAACACACTGCAACCTTTTTAGAGGTTTTTCCATCTGAACCTCTTTTTTTTATTTATTAATTTTTTTTGGTTTTTCGAGACAGGGTTTCTCTGTGTAGTTTTGCGCCTTTCCTGGAGCTCACTTGGTAGCCCAGGCTGGCCTCGAACTCACGGAGATCCGCCTGCCTCTGCCTCCCGAGTGCTGGGATTAAAGGCGTGCGCCACGAACGCACGGTCATCTGAACATCTTTTATTGCGTATCTTCAGTCTTTTTTGATCATGTGGGAAAACCTTTAAACTGCTAACCTACACCTGGATTCTCTAAGTGTGGCTCTCAGCTAACTCCACTTGCTTCTCAGATAGTGAAAGCCAAGCATGAAACTTGCAGCCGGGTGGAGGTTTGTCTGACCAGGAACTGCATTCAACCTTCTTAAAGATCTAGAATGCCAAAGCTTGCACTGTGGCAGGTGTATTTACTTAGTTTTTTGTTCCTACTTAACATAATAGCTGCTCAAGGGCTCACTGACCAGCAGAAACTGTCTGGCTAAAATTCTTAAAGGAGCCATGCCCTTTTTTTGTTTGTTTGTTTCCAGCTTTCTTATACCTTACCTGGTAGATATTTGAAAGTCCCGTGGTTGGCACCAAAATATTGTTGTTTTTATTCTCTTTTACTCTTTCGAGGGGCATGCCATCCAGCTTCCAAATAAATCGCACATGGAGGTTTATTCTTAATTAAGAATGCCTAGCCTTAGCTTGGGTTATTTCTTTTATTTTCTTTTTATTAAGAGATTTTCTATTCATTTTACATATCAACCACGGATTCCCCTGTCCTCCCTCCTCCCACCCCCCAGCCTTTTCCCCCAACCCAGCCCCCATTCCCACCTCCTCCAAGGCAAGGTCTCCGCTGGGGAGTCAGCAGAGCCTGGTACATTAGGTTGAGGCAGGTACAATCCCCTCTTCCCTGCACCAAGGATGAGCAAAGTGTCTCAACATAGGCACTAAGTTCCAAAAGGCCAGCTCATGCACTAAGGACAGGTCCAGGTCTCACTGCCTGGGGGCCCCCTTAACAGTGCAAGCTAAACAACTGTCTCACTTATCCAGAGGGCCTAGTCCAGTTCCATGGGGGCTCCTCAGCTATTGGTTCACAGTTCAT
>CABHPP010138738.1:45143-75774 GCA_902168425.1 Peromyscus attwateri | reverse complement strand
GTGTTTGGCTCTCACTCCAAGACTCAACAGTTCTTGACAGCAGGCAGGTGGCCGGGCAGCACACCTGTGACATCACTGTTTAGGCATCAAAGGCAAGAGACTCGGGAGTTAACTTGTCCGTGTTCGTGTCCATTCTTTGCTAATAGACATGAGCCTGGGATAGCAGGAACCCTCCCGAGAACTAAGCAAGTCTTGCCATCTGGGAAATAATAAGGACTTCCTTAGTGACTTCACAGGAATTACTGTTCAAATTCCCTTCCACATCAGTTTTGGTGACTCTGTGTGCTGAATATCTGTTCTGTGACTGATGTTTTCCTGAAGTCTATGACTGCCTGCCACTGCCTGCACAGTGCCCCTACCCAATTCTAACAGCATACACACACACACACACACACACACACACACACACACACACACACACACAGTTTTCTAGCTTCCATTATAACCAGGACACATATGGGACACAGTGACAAAAATGCCATGATTCGAACTAATGAGAGAAAAGCAAAGCCTGACTGTGGATCTCTAGTGATACTTTATTTCCTGATGAAAGGGCAGATGTGGCTGGAGGGGCCTTTTCTTCCTTAGCCTGCTTGAGTTTTAGACTGTCTTATAACTGGAAGAGGAAAGCTGAAGGAAGTTCAGAGACGTCAGCAAAGTCTGTAAATTATCAAGTCATTACAATGCTAGCAACTGTTATCCTGTCAAAAAATAATCCTCCCCTTTTGTTTGCTGTGTAAATGGCATTGCTGTGTCGCCCAGGATGGCCTGGAAGCTCGTGTCCTTCCTGCGTTACCCCCCAAGCATTGAGACTGCAAGTGTATTCTACTGCACCCAGCTAGGCTTTTCAAGCCCTTGGAGCTGGCTCTTTCCTGTTCTATTCAGCTAACTGCCTTGATAAGCTCTCACATATTTTACTAGAAGTGAACAGGTCTCTGTGTCTACTCATGTGAACCCTGTGACAGACTGAGACACATGCTTCTCTTTATGGGTTAGGAATATGTCTTCTGCAGACCTGGGTGTCTGTCCAGAGCCAGTCCAGATACACATTAGTTAGTCGGAAGGTCTGAAGGAGTTCTCTGCAGGAGCCTGCAGGGAAACTGGTGCTCAGCCAAGAGCAGCCTGGAGAACAGGTCCATTCTCTGTGCAGGAAAAGGCTCTGCTCCCTTTTCAAGCTTTGCTTTCCTGCTCACTGCCTGACACTTAGAAATATTTAGGCTGGTCCACTTAGCAGCCTTAGCTTGGCAAGGTAGGACATGAAAATCATGACTTGTTCCCGGTTCCAGACAAGCAGCAACCATCCAGGTGCTTTATCTGCCGCTCCCTCTGATAAACCCGCAACTTTCATAGCCCTGCCTGGTGATTTATGCTGGGGTCATTAAGCACTCAGGCGCTTCTGCTGCTTGGCATTGGAACACACATTTCCAGGTGGAATTTTCCTGCTGTTTGTTAGTATATGACAGCAGAAAAACGTAAAGTTCTTTCCTGTATGGCATTGAAAATGGAAGATGTTATTAAAAGTTGCTTTAACAAATGACGAATAGTAGTTGGCCCTGCAGGCACTGTATGGAGTGCCTTGAAGCTGGGTCGTGAGTTGTAGCAGCGTTCCTTAACATAGTTACTGCTTTTCTCCACTTGACATAGGGGAAAAGGTCATGATGCCCTGGGTGGGGCCCCTGGGTACTTAGAAGTCTGTACCGTAACAGTGTCTGTGAGGCAAATTGTCCAGTGAGATGTGGCGTGGGTCTCATACTAAGCTTTCTTCGTTTTCAAGGGTTCCAAGGTCTAAAATAACCAAACAGGGCAGAAACACACAGCCAAGTAAGTGATCTCTTTCATCATGAAGTGGTTGAGTTCTCAATATGGTGATGAGAGATCCCCAACCTGTGAGATCATTTTGTCCCAAGTTCTCCATTTCCTAAAAGTGCGTAAGTCTCACTCCCACATGTAAGGGGGTATATCTAGGTTAAATTAGCAGCTGTTGTATAGGACCCCAACTTCCCATGCAGCCTGAGCTCTGCCAGAAGAGTGGGTGTTAGCTCTTGTTCTTGTTTGCTAATCCATGACATTGGCACTCACTGTGTGTTCTGCAAGAGACAGGAATCTAGAATCCATTCCCTGTCCACTGTGCACTGAGGTACCAGAGTGGTAGCCAGTCAGCAGCAGGCAGGCAATCCCAGGACTTCCATCTCAATGCCCTTGTGGTGGGAACCAGACCAGCAGACAGATATTGATTTCACTTAGGAAAGCCTCTGTGGTCCAGCCATCCTATTGCCCAGCATGCACTCAGAGGAAGCAGATTCGGGGCAATGAGAAGACATCAGCTGCCTTAGTTTGCTTGCTATTGCTGTGTTAAAGACCATGACCACAAGTAACTTGGGAGGAAAGGGTTCATTTCACCTTATAACTTGCAGTTCTTCATGAAGAAAAGTTGGGGCAAAAACTCAGGTCAGGAACCTGGAGGCAGGAACTAAATCAGAGACCATGGAGGAATGCTGTGTACTGACTTGCTCCCCATGACTTACTCAGCCTGTTTACTTATACCCTCTAAGACCACCTGCCCAGGGGTACTACCACCCTATGGTCTGGACCCTCCCACATCATCACTAATCAAGCTGGTCCTCAGCTAAGAGCCAAGGCCCATTTCCCCATGGTGATTCAACTTTGTCGGTGAGATTTCACCTTTGCATTCTAATACCCTCAGAGCTTTAGATTTAGGGATCATGGCTTATACTGTTTTCTTCTCATTTTGCTTCTTGAGTTAAAAGAATTGCTTTGATTTTCAAATCCTTAAATAGCTGGATTTTGTGTCTAGCATAGTAGCTAATGGGACTCCCTCCTGGTTTTTGTTGGCACCGCACTTCTTTGTGGATGGCTCAGGGAATCTGATGATATTCTCAGTGTAGAGTCCCAAGACCATGGTGCCCCAGGAAGGTCTCATCTCCACCTGGGTCAGCACTTTGCCAAGCACAGATAGCTTCTCAGACAAATGGCTGTCCCTTCTAGCAATCCTTCCTGGGACCAGTGCTGTCATCCTCTGTGGTATCTGTTGACGAGTTTTGGAGGGTTGGGATTTACTAATGACTGCTTTTAGGTAGATTTGACTGAAATCTGTGCACTCAGTTAAATCAGTGATCATTCAGGAAGGAGGAAAGGGGTAGAAGGGAGGAGAAAAGGGGGAAGAGAAGTGAAAAGAAGTAAAAGGAAAGGGAGGAAGGGGAAGGGTAGAGGGAAGGGGGGATGGAGAAAAAGGCAGAGGAGTAGAGGGGGAGAAGAGGCTGAGGGAGAGAAGGACAAGGTGTGGTTGGTCACTTTCAGGTCAGCTTTGCATCTAAATGAGGAAACGGGATCTTAATTAGGTCTGTGTGCACACGGAGTCTAACTGTGGTACACACTCGATGAGTCAATATGAGGTGAAATTCTCTAATTAAATATATTAATCACGTGTTTGGAGAGGATGTTTCTGCATGCTGCACTATGGGCACACAAAGACACCACTACCAAAGTGAAACAGCACACATTTAAATTACTTCAGCAAAAATAATGGTCTTGCTTGGTCTGTTTGTATCATCCAGGTTTATTGTTTTTATAAAGGCAGCATATGGACTTTTAATCTGTTTCATATTTCTAAAAGTTAAACGTGATCTTTTAAAATAAAACCCAAATGGGATTTCTTCCAAGCCAATATAAAAGCCATAATGATGAGTTATATCAAATTTAATCTTTTCCTTTTCCTTCTTTCTTGACATTGGGCTAGACAAGAAATACAATTGTACCTGGTACCCATTTTCAAACAATTAAATGTTTGGTTTTTTTTTTTTTCCATGCACAATTTTACATAGATTAATTCAAAGGAAGAGAAATCCTCTACTGCTGTAGAAGTTTCTGATGTCAAAATTCTCTTCAGTCATGCATGAACTCAATGGAGAGAGGAGCTTATGCATTTTAGCAATTTACTTGGAATTTTTGTTGTTGTTGTAGCTCAAAGGCCTGCTCCATTTGGATAATTTCCCCTTGGTTTTGAACCTTTTTAAACCAGAACACCAACTGTGTGAGCCAACACAGCAGTTAAGGACATTGACAGCAGAATTAGATATCTGAAAGATGTTTAAGAAGTCTACACAGTCTGGAAAGACGATACACAGGCCCATGTTCACTGTGAAAAGTGCTTTGAACACTCACCCTACTGTTTTGTTAAAAATGCAAGGCCCTGAGTCACGATGACAAGCATCTGTTTTTAACAGGTCCTGAGCAAAGCCTGGTTTTGAGTACATTTGGGTAAACAAACCATTCAAGTCTTGTTTTACAAATTATTTTGAGGATTAGGATGCAGGTCATTGTTACAGCAATCATCCAACCCCTAAGTTTCATAGCCAGCCCCCCAAAACGGATTGAGTTTCCATGTCAACGTTGACACTGCAGGATTTGGCTCTTTTAGTCTTGTAGTGTCACAACAGGAAGTTCCTTCCTGGCTGTATCCATGCCAACAGGAAGTGATCCCCTGGCTTTGCCTGACAGCAAATCTTCCCAGAGAGTCACTTTGAGCCAGTGTCTTCCCCCAGTGAAACACGAGCATGCATTTCTTCTGTTCAAAAGCGTCCAGGGGGCCATCCTCTTCTTACAGTGCATGGGACCCCCTTGGGCTTCCATGGAGTCTAAAATTTTGTCTTTGGGGTTCTCCACTCACTCTGCTGCTTCCTGAAAGTGACCTCTACTGAGGCCAGCCACCTCTTGTTTTCTCTCTCGTGTTTCATTTCCCTTCTTTGCCAACGGCTGCAGTTTCAGGCTCGCTTCTCTGACCCATCAGCCTGCCCTCAGATATGCTCAGATTGTGGGCAGGTTCTTGTTTTTTGTGTGTGCATGTGCATGAATGGAGGGATGAACGCTGCATGTGGAAAATTGATGGACATTGGGCACAAGTGCCAGGGCAAACATATTCAAATGCTGAGCACCCACGGACTCCAAGCTTTCCACCTCTGGGAGAGAACTGGCCCTTGAGAAGGGCTGAGGCTTTCAAGCTGGTGCAGAGAGAAAGCAGAGTTACACCTATCATTCACTTTCCTCTTGTCATTAGTGATTTCCAAACACGTACTGTCCTCTAGCCTGGTTTTCCTTAGTGATGTCTAGGACTAAGGGACTTCAGATGACAGTGATGATGATAACCTTATATAAATACGGCATAGGAATTGCAGTTGAATATTCACCCATCAGGACCCCTTAGAATGCTAAAGCAGGACATTCTAGGTTGCTAAAGATACGATTTTTAGGTCCCTGAGAACACGGCTCCAAATGAAGCCTGATAACCATATCTAGAACCTGTCCTGTGGCTTCAGTGGGAGAAAGCAATGATTTGAATTCTCTGTAAACCATTCCCCACGCCATGCTGCTTGGCCTGGCTTCCTGCTCCACCAAGACTAGGGAGTAATGGTAGCAAGGACAGCTCATGGTGTAAGAGAGGAGAGAGAAGGACAGCAGGGGAATGAAGGAGGGGAGCTAGTAGATAGGAGGAAACAAGCAGGGAGGGCAGATTGAAGGATGGGAACGATAAGGGATCCAGGAGAAAGAGAGGGCACATGGTGCCATGCTCACCAGGTTCCATTCAGTCTTATAGTCTAGCATTACACCAAGGACCAAACAGTGCATGCCTGGATCTCATTTGCCTCCTCAGCCACAGGCTGAAGCCGCCTCATTACTTGTTTCTAACAATTATCTCCTTTTGGGAATCACAATGACCTCACTTCTGCTCGCATGTTCAAAAGAGACTCTTCCTTCAAAAAGTTATCTGATAAGTTTTCAAAGGTCAGAGGATGAAAAATATCTTGACATTTGATGAATATTTGCATGTGCATTTAATTTACTTGGGGGAGATAAATGTGGCTATTACCAAGGCAGATGTAGTATCACCCTAATTAGGCCACAGAGGTAGAAGGGATGCTCTGGCAGCTAGCATCCACTGAGTGGTGAGTGCTTGCTACAGGGTCTCCCTCAACTTTGCTTTATTATTATGGCTGTGTCTGCTTTCCCTCTGAGTGTGCTATGGAACAAACACATAGACAGTGGCTCCTTTATTAGACACGTGGAGGGAGAGAGGACCAGTCGCTGTCTTCCAGGACACTGTTTTTCGAGGTCTGGTCCCAAGGATAGTCGTCTAAGGCGGGAGTTGGCAAATCTTTTTCACTGAAAGGCAAAAAGCAATATATCCAGTTCTATTCTGGTCATTCAACTCTATCTTTGCCAAGTGATCACAGACAGTACACAAACGCAAGACCGTGGCTGCTTCCCAAGGAAAGTGTGTTTACAAAAACAGGCAGACTTACAAGCAACTGACATTTAACATTTTAAAACACAAAGGTATAAGCTGATACTTGGGACGTCAGGCGCTACTCTATGTATAGAGTGTAAACATTGGGATTTAAAAATTGACTGCATCTCTCTTGTTGGCTTAGGGCTTCTTAATTCCCTTACTCTTGTTTCCAGATTGTAGGATGCACAGTGACGGTGGCCTGATGCTCTGATGTTTTCTCAGATCAGCAGTCTGCAAATCTCACTGGCTGGGTCCATCTGGCCCTTACTGTGAGATGTTTTTCATGCCCACCCATAGGCTTTATGGGCAGCATCTAATGGTCACCACTGAGACCCTATGGCCCACAAAAGTCTAAAATGTTTACTTTTGGGCTCTTTTTGGGAAATGTCTCCATATGACTGGGACTGACCTCAGTCTTAATGTGCACCTAAAAGAAACTAAGGTAGAATTTTACATGTTCTGCACAAGCTCGCGCGCACGCACACACACACACACACACACACACACACACACACACACACACACATACACACTTGGTGTGGGGGGGCACATCAAAGCATCAGAGTGCTGGATGTGGTAAGTACATTGATCTGATCACTCTACAGTATCTACCTGTGTGGAAACCCCACCCAGTAGATAGCTATAATTATGTGTCAATTTAAAAAAATTTAAAAATCCAACCAGAGAGTCAGCTGAATGCACAGATGCTCAAGTACTGACCTCCTGAGTTTCTTACGTGCTGTCAAGCCCTGTAGGCATGTGAACACTAGTAATTATGCGTTCCACACCACCTGGTGCCGCCTTTCTGGGCCGTGCTATCTCAGTTTTGCTTCCTCTCAGCTGGGTGGGTTGTGTCAGGTCTGCCCAGGCCAACATCAGAACTGGCCAGGAGAAAATAAAGAGCGGGCAAGGGGAGGCAAGAAGGCCATGCAGTCACAGATTTTGCACACGCTTTATAATGAAAAGCAGTTTCACAAGTTGAATATACTGTTTGTTCTGCCTGTGGGTGTTTTCAGTGTGAACTCCAATTGCTCTTTTGGCCAGGGAGGTGTTGCCCACTCCCTCTCACTAGCAGCCATGCCCCAGTCCAGGATACCACTGCTGATGTCTTCTGTTCTTTTCCCCCTGGCCTTTCAGGGTTTGCTAGATGCTGATGCTGTAAGTCGAGAGTGTCTTCTAATGGCACATATGTTGTAAGCTTAGTCTCCAATGTGACAAGTGGGATGTGTGTGTTTGTGTGTGTGGGTTCATGGCCCTTTAAGGGGTGGGGCTTAGAATGAGTACTTTAGGTCACTGAGGAAAATGCTTATGAAAGGAATGAAGCTAACAGCTGTGGGGTGGTCTTTTTGTACTCTGTGAATATGTGTTGCTACTATTGGTTAATAAAGAAGCTGCTCTGGCCTATGGCAACACAAGATATAGCCAGGCATGAAATCCAAGAGAGATCCAGGGAGAAGAAAGGCGGAGTCAGGGCAGATGCCATCCAGCCGCTCAAGGAGCAAGATGCCAGTAGACTGGTAATGCCATGGCCATGTGGCAAAATATAGATTAATAGAAATGGCTTACTTTAAGATGTAATAGCTAGCTAGCAATAAATCTGAGCCATAGACCAAACAGTTTGTAATTAACATTAAGCCTCTGGATGATTAGTCTATAAAAATGGCTGCTGCCCGGGTGGGACCGGACAGGACCGAGAAACTTCAGTCTACAGGTAGCTCTCAAGGGATCTCCAAAAAATCATGAGAATAAGGATCTAAAAGGCCTGACGCTGAAGCCAATCATGATCTGGCTTCCTATGTCACCCAGTAACTGCCCCCAACCCCCCACATGCTTCTGCCACTGTGATCCCAATCACCATGAGATCCTCACAAAGGGGGTCTTGCACTTGAACCTTCAGAACTGCAAACTAAACAAACACTTCTGGAAAGCTAGTCCACCACAGGTATTTTTTTTCATAGTAATGGAAAACTGAATAACATAGCTAATTCGTTATTATATTAAATCCTCTTCCCCAATATAAGCTTCATAGAATCAGGGAAGACACATAGTTAGCATTTTAGAGAGGCTACCGATGGTTGTTCCTTCAAATAAAGGAACAGATCTCAAAAGAGCAGGCTGTGATAAAACAGCAAGACTGGTCCCTAAGATCTCTGACTTTCCTCTCTTGCCATGTGATTACTTCCTTTCAAACATGCTCTCGTCATGGTGTCATCTGCAACGAGGCACAGCTGAGCAGAAGCTGACACATACTTTTGGACTTCCAGAACTACTAGCTAAATAAGCCTTCATTAAAGAGCCAGTCGTCTAGCCTCAGGTACTTTGTTAGAGCAACAGAAATGCAGACATCTGCAGGCTACCCACCAAACTGGCCCCTCTTGAGCCTGGGGCTTTAAGCAAATACACAGTGAGGGATGGACATAGGTAAGAGCAGGGGCTAAGGCATAGTTGTCTTTATCTCACCTTTAAAGAAAACATTTTTGTGGCTTTTTATAATCCATGTAATTTATAATATACTAGAACAAATGTATACATGTCACTTGTGAATAAATGAACAATCTCTTAGATGTATAGTGTCACAACTTTTCCTGGAATGATACACAGTTTAAAAGTTTGGAGATCCACATGCTAATGACCATAGCTTGAACAACACTACTCTAACGCATTTCTGGTCTAATGCATCTGTCTTCTTTTTTTCTGAAAGCAAGGAGGGAATGGAAAGGATCTGTAAGTACAGTTGGGCAGCTACTGTGGAGGACCAGACAGGAGCCTGGGTGCCTGACTCACATGCTACTGCTCTTTGGGTCCAGCCTCTGTCTTCATGGCCCTAGGCTCTGAAGACAGGAAGATTAAATGACCAGAGCCCTTTGATAGTGGAGATCCCCATCAGATTAACTCTCATCCAGTGTATGATTCTACTTTCTTTCCTTAGAGAATTGAAATAATTGAAATACCTTCTAACAAGCAGAATTTTCCTTTTTCTTTCTCTTTCTTTCTTTCTTTCTTTCTTTCTTTCTTTCTTTCTTTCTTTCTTCCTTCCTTCCTTCCTTCCTTCCTTCCTTCCTTTCTCTCTCTCTCTCTCTCTCTCTCTCTCTCTCTCTCTCTCTCTCTCTTTCCTTCCTTCTTTCCTTCCTTCCTTTCTTTCTTTCTCCTCCTCTTCCTCCTCTTCCTCCTCCTCCTCCTCCTCCTCCTCCTCCTTCTTTTTAATTCTCCACATACAGAGTCACTGAAAGTAAAATGTTGGGAAGGAGTGATGGCTGACATGTCCATGAAGGAAGACTGGGTACAGCAGCAGGTGCTCCACATCTGTGAATAGCACCCCTGTGTTTGTTGGCAGTGTTAACAGAAGTGGGCACACTTGTAGCCTGTGCATCTGCAACTGATTTCTCTCAACCATCATGATACTGTTTTGATCTCGTAGCTTTATAACACATCTTAGAATCAGGAACGTTAACCCAATTTTGTTCGCTTTCAGAGTTGTTTGGGCTATTTCAGGCTTTTCACATTTTTATATGACTTTCAGGATTCTGTGAGTGAGTTTATTTCTATATCAAAGCACCTGTTGTGATGTGAACTGGAATTGCCCTGTGAAGAACAGACATCTCAACAACCGACTCCTAGCTCATGAGCAGCTGTGTCTGCAGGAGCATTAGGCTCCTTATTCTCTCTCTCAGCAAAGTGGTACAGGCCTTCCACATCTCATGTCAGACTGTTCCAGAAGTTGACGCCATATAAATGACATGGACTGTATTTCAACTGCTACTTGCCCCTTCAGTCATACATTTGGTCATTTCTATGTTACCCCTGTGTTCTTTATGACTACTTATTCATTCTAGTGTCCCTGTTTTAAATCTTATACTGCATTAGCTTTTCTGCAATGTGTGTGTGTAGCTGGAGTATTCCTGTGTCCACCCAGCTCCTGCAGCCACTCAGACCCAATTAAACACACAGAGACTTATATTACTCATAAACTGTATGGCCATGGCAGGCTTCTTGCTATCTGTTCTTATATCTTAAATTAACCCATTTCTATACATCTATACCTTGCCACGTGGCTCGTGGCTTACCAGTATCTTACATCATGCTTCTCCTCATGGCAGCTGGCAGCGTCTCCCTGCCTCAGCCTTCCACCTCCCAGAATTCTCCTCTCTCCTTATCCCGCCTACACTATACTTCCTGCCTGGCTACTGGCCAATCAGCATTTTATTTATCAATCAATCAGAGCAACACATTCACAGTATCCCCAGCAGGTGTGTATTGGTTACTCTTATATTGCTTTGATAAAACACTATGGCCAGACAAATTAAATAAGAAAGGATTTCTTTGGCTTACATTCTCTGTGTCTTTCTGTGTCTTATTTCACTTAGCACAGTATTCAGATCCATCCATATTATTACAGATATCAGACTTTCCCTTTTTAATTTATCATCTATCTATCTATCTATCTATCATCTATTATCTACCTATTATCTATATATCATCTATCTGTCTGTCTATCATCTATCTATCATATCTATCCATCCTAGTTTCATAATTTCTTCATCCATTCGCCCACCAATGGATACTTCTATGGTTTATGTGTTTTTGCCCTTGTGAATAATGCTGCAATAAAATGGTCATGGAAACATAAGTGTCCCTTCAGCAAAAGACAAGTATCTGCAAAAAGATGGAGAAAAGGAACCTTACATACTGTTTATGGCAATGTAAAATAGAGCAGCCATTCTGGAAAATGGTACAGAGGCTCCCCAGCCAAACTAAACATAGAATAAATACCACAAGATCCAGAGCTCTGCCTCAGAGTAACTGGTAGACTGAAGAGCCCTTTGCTCTGAGAGCTCTACTTAGGCACTGTGGTGATTTTTGTTATCATCTTACCTCTTGGGACTGCTTTTCCTTAGAGCTCATATCTGTTGGTCTGTGCCACACACATATTGTTGCCACATCCTGCATGCCACATTGAATTGTCAGATGGGGTGATTATTTCATCTCTGAAGTAGGGTGTTCAGAACTCCTGATGGTACTTTCTCTGTGGGCTTGGTCTTCTGTGCTCTGCCCAACCCAAAAGCCAATGTACCGAACTCAAAAGAGAGGAAATGTAATCTGCCACCTGCCTGGAGAAAGGACACACTCGTTTACTTTTGGGGATCTTAATTTCATGAAATCCCAAAGGAAGGCTAGCCACTCTCTCTTATATCACATTTTCTTTGGAGGGCCATGCTGGTTACTTTTGTTACACATAACCTAGAGTCATTTGGAACTCCTATCATATTGGCCTGTAGGCAAGCCTGTGGGACGTTTCCTTGGTTAATCACTCATGTGATCTGCCCAGCTGACTGTGGGTGGTGCCACTCCTGGGCAGGTGATCCTGAGTCCTATATGAAAATAAACTGAACAAGCCAAAGGGAAAGCAGTGTTGCCCTTCAGTTCCTGCCTCCAGGTTCTAGCCCTGCCTGAATGCCTGCCTTGGCTCCCCTCAATAATGAACTGTGGAAGCCAAATAAACCCTTTCCTCCCAAGCTGCTTTTGGTCACGTGGTTTTTCACAGCAGCAAAAGAAAACAAATACGAGGGGAATAGTTGTAGATCTTCTGAAGTGTGTCTACTGATCTTTCCAGTTAAGAGTCCTGACTATGAAATTGTAGTCAACACGTTCTTTTCACTAACCTTTGCAATTCTGATAGTGAAAGTATGTCCTATTTCACAGGAGCCAAGTGCTCTCTTTGCTTTGAGTAGGATTCCAGGAGAAAGCCAAGGAGACAGATGTGATCCTATGAGGCCAACAGTGCATGCTTAACCTTGCTGAGTAGCCTTGGCCTAGAGGTACCAGGAGGGATCCCTTCCCAGAACAAGATATGCAGACAGACACTGCCATCCAGGAGGAGCAAGGGCAACCCGAGAAGGATTTACATGTCTGGGTGTAGTAATCAGCTATGTATCGCTCCAACAGCATATCAGATTCAGGCTACTTGTGAAAAAGAGCTTTATTTGGCTCTCAGTTTTAGAGGCTTGAGTTCCAAATGATGTAGTATAAGTTCTGACTCAGGAAAGGAGTCCACAATGAGTAGTAAATGGTGGCACTCATGCTGGAACAAGTGGGTGCATCTTGAGCCAGGGAGCCAAGAGAAAGATTGGGCCCACAATTTCTTCCGGTGATCGAAGCTCCTCCCAGTAGGCATGACCACCCAATAGTGCCACACAGAAGACTAAGTCCAGTGCCTTTTGAGGAACACCCAACCTCTACTCAAACCACAGTTCATGGCAGGAAGTCCCTGGGTAAGAAAGCTCCCCAAGACAGCTCAGCTAGAGGACTTGGGACTGGAAGGACAGATTTACTTAATGGCTTCAACACTGTCAGAATGAGATTGTTGAGACATACAAGCAGGCAGACTCTGACTGGCCAAAAATATGTTTGCTTTGGGCTAATTTAGAAATAATTGGATATGTACAAAATTGAAGTTGGCACTCTCAAACTTTGAGCTAATGAGTGAAGAGCTAAAGCCTCCGGGCCAGTACAAAGTCCACCTTTGGCATGTTGATAGATAGCTGTGGGATCCTGTCAAAGAAATGAAACTACCCACTGTACAGAAACCTTAAGCTTAGGGGAAATTCGTAACGATGCAGTGCTGATTATCTTAAATGTCAAAGAATAATTTAGTTTTTAATCAGTATCACTAAGATTTCATCCCTACTAGAAACCATTTCGTTTACAGTAGGCTGGAGTTTGGGTAGGAAAATAGGAAGCTCAGAAACTGGAAGTCAGACCTCTCCACAGTCTTCATGATCTACCTACCCATCAAAACAAAACCACCAGCTATAGGCCTGTTTCAACACAAGTGAGGTGACAGGCAGCTGGGTTAGGGAAGCTGCTGCGTGTTGTTCTGTATCTCCAAGACAAATTCTTTCAGTAAGTTTTTAGGGTCCTGAATAGGACTTGGGGACACATAAAAGCAGTGAGGCTCCTGGGATACTGGGCTTGCACTGTCACGTTGTAACAGGGGATGCTGAGAAGAAAGATTATGGAAATAGAGGCCAAGAGGACACCACCCAGGAGTAGATTCCGTTTCGGGACAAAGGCAGGTGTATATTCCCAGTGGAAGACATCTAATCCTATCTTTGTCTGGGGGCCACCATTCTAATAGGTGCAGGAACAGCTTTTAGCACTATAACGTGTCACAGGAGTGCACCGGCCATTCAGCTGTGCAGTGCTCTCAAAAATGTCTCTATTGATTCCAGATATTCCAATTCTTTCGAACTGAGTCATTCCTAGATCCTTCAAACAACAAGAATGTGTGGAGTATTTCTCCAGCCTTGGCATCCTTGGAGTCCATGATGATAAATATCAAGAAGTCATTGTATCCTTTCCTCTTCCTTGGTTAGGAGTGTTCAATGTCCAGCAGAGCTGTGCTGCAGTACACTTGACTTATAGAGTTGAAGTTTCTCCTCAGTGCAAAACTCAAGTTTCCAGGCCTGTATCACTCACTATGAATTAATCTGCTATCTTACAGATTCCAAACTCTCAAATTTCTGAATATCCTGAGGAGGAATACTACTTAGATTGAAGATAGGGAATTTGGGGTGGGGCATTGGAATGAAAGATGCTGGGACTGGTTAATGCCACTCTGAAGGAATTTTGCAATTTGCATAATTCATATAGTACATAACAGAAAGTTATTTAAAAAGTTTGATCCACTCCCTGTAAAGCAAGGCATGTTGTTTAAGATGGTTATAGCACACTGCGTTTATGGGCAGAAGCTAGTGTAGAACACTGTCAGACTCTGAGATCCTTCATGCTTATCAGATAGAATGCCTTTGAACTGTCCACAAGCCCATGCAGAACCATCTCTCCCCCAGTCCACACCCCATCTCAGGGTTCATTTGTGTGCTGCAAAGTGGCCCCGTTGGCTTCTCTAAGTGATGCATATGGCTTGAAATACATTAATCACTTTTCAAAGTCTTCAAATATTCTTGGTAATTTCCATAAACCAAATTTCAAAGCGGGGTGGGCTTGCTGCCAACAGACGGACCAACCCCAGGGTGGGACTCTGGCATCTCTTCTCGAATGCTTCATGCCATTAAGGAAAAGTGTTTCAAACAAAAAGGGAGAGTCCAATTATGCCAAGTTGTGAAAGGTTGTTTTTTTGTTTTGTTTTGTTTTTTAATGTCCTGTTTTTACAGTAATCTAAGGTTTTGTGCCAAGCCATAAGTATGTCTAATTTTAGCTCAGATCCTCAGTCTGAAACAGGCATGTCTGTCTATTCTTTTTCTGACCCCTACACCTGCAAAAGCCCAGACTTTGAGCTTGTTTACCAGCAGCGCTTCTGACCACTCATGGGTTAATTTGAGGCAGCGCAGCCAGGCGCCTGTCAGCTCTAATGGATTCATCACTATTAATAAGTTGGGCGCCTAATTTACTACGAGTTGGCACTAGCAGTGACGCTGAGAGATCACATGTCCCAGTTGATGTGCAGATTCTTCCCTGCTGAAATGGACTTTTCTGCCAAAGTCAGTGAGCAAAACTGACAGTGTGGATGACTAACCTCCATCTCCCAGAGCCTTTGGCAGCTCACACCTTTGTGCAAAGCACGGCACGTTGTTTAAATTCCTGCAGATAATGATGATGGTAATAATAGAGATACTTAGTGAGAGCGGGAAGGTTGCCTTTCGTATTATCTGCAATGGAGCCTGCGAAAGTAAATTCGATGTTGGCAGGGGGACCTGGGATCATCTGTGAGAGGAGATAGATTCTCAGAGTCTTCACCGCACCCTGATGCCTGTGTTATTGGCCAAACAAATGCACATCATTGGCCTCGGTTGAAAGGCTAATTTCTAGCGTGTTGGAAAGATGAGCCAAGGAAGGAGCCCTTCAGCAAGCCTCAGCCTCGTCGATAAGGAGAAATGTCTGGAAAGCAGCACAATGCTTTGTACCCATATTTGCTCAGTAGCTAGACATGCCAAAGTGAAGATATTCCAAGAACAAAATCAGTGATTTTGCAATTTTACAGTCTCCAGATGCCCTGCATGTGTCCTTGGATGTCTAGTGTTGATTCACAAGTCCCTGCAAAGCAAGAAGAGTCATGCTAAGATCAGAAAGGTCATTCCTGGTACCCAAGACCAGGCAGTTGGCATAGACAAACAGGAGACAAGAGTCAGACGGCACAGCCTCGCCTGCCACAAACTTAAGATCCCCATGTCGGAAGAGGGAAGTCACTGACTTCCAGGACTTCCTGCTCACTGGACTGTGGGATAAACTGGAGGAAAAGGAGGGGGAACCTGGGTTTTCCTTGAGGCCATCTTATCCACCACTTCCTGACTTAAACCTCAGGTTGTGGTCTGGGGTGCAATGATATCCCAGTGCAAGTGTTTGTTTTAGAGTTCAAAATCACCTTAAAAATTCTTTTATGTGGAATTAAAACAATTTAGGAGCAGTGATGTCCTCAACTGCAGAAGTGTTCTCTGATCATGCCCTGTGAGAACCAGAAGGGCGAGTCTGTGTGTCCTAACCCCAGCGGCTTCGGAAACAATGCAGTTGGGAATAGTCACGCAGTGAGAAAGATGCCTCAACGAGCATTTGAAGATGGAAATTCTGGGCACTTGCATTCTGAAGTCTTTACACGCCTTGGATCTTCCTGAAGATGTAAATTAAATCTCCTGACCAAATCTGAGGAAGTTACGGCCATCATTTCTCAGACGCACGGTGTCTGCCTCGGCCTCTTTCCTTCTGAGACTGTGATTGCACAACCTGCATCCTCTGGGACTGTTTTGAGCCTGTCATTGTTTCTGAGCTCTCTCGCTCTCCCTGTTTCTCTGTACGGTTTTCAGATTGGCGAAGTCCCGTAAGTTAACATTCAAGTTCATCAATTTCTTTTATCCTCTCAACTAGAGGATAATAATCAACTAATTTTGATTTGATATTTTTCCAGATCCAGAATTTCCTTTTGGTTCTTTATAAATATCTGTTTCTATGATGAGCCTGCTTAACTGTGCATTAGCTACAGGGACATTTCCATTACGTCCTAGAATAGCACTAAAATCCTATTAATTGACTCTGCTCAAACTGTGTATATACTGTATAAAATATGAATGTCTGACAAAGAAAATATGTATGTTTCTTGTGTAATACACATATGTTTGGGAGAAGAAATTCTAAAAGTCACAGTTTAATTGGACAATCTTAAAATCCAAGCAGACTATAACCTGTTGTTGTATATCAGTGATCCACCAAGAAGGAAAGACATTACCGTTCTATGATCTGATTTTAATATTGTCTATTCTTGTCTGATTATAGAAGGTTATTTTTTAATTCAGTGAAAATATGCATCTTAAATGGGACTTGAGTTTTACAAAGATTTCTTTCTCTCTTTTTCCAAGGACAAAACATTGTCTGCTAATTACAAATCTTAGTCATTGTGGGTCGGATACAATGACTGAGGCGCCTCTTGAGTTTCTTCTGGATATTATGAATGGTTTGATGTAGAAACTCTGAATTATGCTATGCTCTTCTGGAAAGTACTGTGTTTTTGTTTAAGCACAGTTACACAGATGAGCCTGAGGCTTCATAGACAGGCCTGAGGCACTGAACTCTGCATTAGCAGGTGTTCTGTCCCTTCTGCCTGCTGCGAGATTCTCTCCTGTGCCTCCAGTATTCTCTCTGTTTTATCCAGTTGTTGTCTGGCAGTGTTGAGCAATAGGAGATATTTCTTCCCTCCTAGAACTTGAAAATCTGTTGTTTTTTCTTGAGCTGTCTAAGCACCACGATTTACAAATCATAGCTTCTACAGTAGGCTTTGATCAAGTTATGAACTTTTGTGATAGGCTTAACTCCTATTCCAGAATCTTCGATACTAAGTGTCACCTCATAATTTGCATTTTGTTTTCATTCTGAAACGAATGTTTTCTGAAGGCTTAGCACGTGATGGGATGAAGTGTAGAATAAGACAACCTGACCGTCCCTTATACAGCACTCTCATAATTGTTTTAGCTTAAATGTACAAGAGGGAATTAAAAGGTGGAAACAAAGGTTTTCCGTGTAATTTCTGTTAGGATAAAAGTTTCAATCGTGGCTTTAAAGCAGCATCTTCTCACAGGTCCTGAAACATCAGAGACAGAAGTGTGGGTGGGTCCCGTCCTGTTCTCCTCACAGCATGGCTGCTATCATGTTTAATGCAGTAGTTGGTATGTTCCTTTCAAGGTGCAAGTGTTGGGGTGTGAAGATTTGGTCCGTGTCCCACACACCACTGTATATACACCGTGTCCCTCTGAATACATTGCATGCACATTGCTTTCCTGAGTTTCAGAAATTTCTAGAATCTGAAAATGAGGGTAGCAGGGCTGATGGAAGTTGACACTGTATTTAGGAAGCTAGGTAGATTTCTAAGGATCCAGATATGTTGGACTAGGATGAGGAAGATCTGCTGGTCGTGGACTGCTCATCTCTCCCTGACAGAACTCATTGGCCAACCTGTGAAGGGTACATGCTGGACAGTTGACATTCCTGGTGAAAAATGATTTCAGTGAAAGATCCATGGGCAGTTAAATTTGATGAGAGAACTCTGTGATTAAATGTCTAGAGGTGTTTTTTATTTTAGGCCGTTTTCTCCCTAGACTTATGCTTTTAGTTCTTTAACCCCAAGTAACTACAGACACAGGTGGATGTTTTGGGAGGAGGTGAGCATATTTTAGAGGCCAGGTGGGTCTCCAAGGCCTGTAAGCATCAAATGCAGTCGAGTGCATGTGCACAGATTCCCCTCGGAAGTCTGAGTTTAATGTCACAGTTGAAAGCTGGCCTTCTTAAATCAAGAAGTCTGCTCTAAATTCTGAATGTAAACTAAACTAAAAGTCAGTATGTAATTATCCCAGCCTGGAGGCTGCAATGCCATATACTCAGGCTTTGGTGAACACTTCCCTAGTTTATTTAGTGCTGAGTACTATGTTTTGCATGTCAGAGCTGGGAGTAATCTTGTCTGTGGTCTCCACTCCTCTGGGGCATTCTTGGTGCTTTGTGACTAACATACAGGACCTGTCATGTGAGCCCCAGAAAGGACTGTTGAATCATGTTGATCTGAGAGGCTGGCACAGTGATTATCTGGAAACATTAACTAGGAACAGGTTGGGGAGGGGGAGGAAGAGGGAGACAGAGAGACAGAGATAGAGAGACAGAGGTAGAGAGAGTGCACATCCAAAGGAGAAGGAAAGGAGAAGAGAAAGGACAGGGGACCTGGGCAGAGGCAGAGACAAAAAGAATGGAAGACAATAGGGAGGGAGGGGGCAGAGTAGCACGAGGAGACCCTGAAGGCAGAAGAATGGACTACTGAAGGTGGGGGAGGCATCCCTCTCTTCCTAAGGTCACTCAGACTGAGAAAGAGGTGACTTGTCACCCAGAATGTTGGTACAGTTTTCTTTCCAGGAAGCAAAGAGCTCATGTCCGGAACTGGGATGTACTTATTTGTCTCCCAAAACCCATATCCAAATTCCTCTTAGATCTCACTCTGTCCTTACAATGTTTGTGCCTATGACATGAGCTAGACCAACTAAGGAGCCACCAAGGTATCTGAGTCAGGGTCATGTACTGCCTCCAGCCTCCCGAGGGGCGGAGGTTACTTCCCAGGTAAGGTAGCAAGCACTTTCCCCTGTATCTGCACAGTATCCGATGTCCTCTCTAGAACCCTCTTTGTGGCCAGTCCCCTCCAATTGTCTGACTTCTGTTTCATGATAAGTTATCTAGGTTTTCTGAATTTCAAATGTTAAATGCGAGTGCCCCAGGCTAGCCCACAAGTGTATCTACACTCTCAGCATTCTTTACTGCTTTCTAAAGAGTCTTTGATTTAGCCTTTGGGTTTGTGAGAAGCTCCACCCAGGACCACTCAGAGCAGAATGCAAGGGTTTCCTAGGTGGGTCTCTGTGGAATTCAAATGAAACTGCTAACGGTAGGGAGGGGGTGTTCCCATTTCTTCAGTTCTTAACACAGCTTTGCTTAATGGGAGGCCCTTCTGGAAATAACAACCCTGTCAGGCTGATTAAACTAGGATGACTGAGGGTACAAGAAGAGCAAGGGTTAGCCTTGTTTCAAGTACCTGGATAAGCTGCCACTCCTTCGGGAAAGGATTGGATTTGTATCTGGAAGAACAGAGACCAGGACTCAGTGCCACCAAACAGGGCGACCTCTTGGCTGAAGTACAAGAGTATACCTCCATGGCACTTCCCTAGGTCTACAGGGGAGACAGCTCCAAGATGCTTGTTTCTGTGGAAGCAACCAACCTGCACCAGGAAACCTCACCCCACAGTCCACTTCACGCAAGTCAAAGGTGGTTGTTTACAGTTTGGGTATCAGCTGGGCAAGCAGCTGCCATGAGGGCTTGCTGGAAGAAACAGCCCAGGAGGCCAGCAGCCTCAATAATGGATTGGTCTCCTGGAAAGTAGTAAAAAACAGTGCAACAAAGAGGAGGTGTCCGACTTTACCTCAGACTCACAGAGCCAAGCTGGCATCTCTGTTCTTTGAGTTGCTGGCTACATTGGAGTGGCGGGCATGCTGAACTCCGGCTCACTTGTTCTTCCATCATAACATTGCAGTCTGGCAGGCTCCATGTGCCATTCTCTTACCATCCTCAAGCACCAGAGAAACAGAGGCACTAGCACACACTGTCACTAAAAGTTGGGGAGGAATAGAAATCATTATCTTTGACATTTGGGGGGTCGTGTGTTTTAGCAGTGAATCATATTTGGAAATTAAACTGAGAAAACAAGGATCCCTGAAATCTTGACCTAGCCAGAAGCTGAGGGGCAAAGCCCAGCGCAGCCCTTCAAGTCTGTCCCCGGAAGTCTGAGTTGCAGGTTTCCAAGGTGGCACTGTTCTAGGGGGTTTACAGCACTTCAGTTATCTCCTGTTCCCATCTGCAATTGCTTGGTGCTACGTCAGCGACTCATTCAGTGCCACTGGTGGGCATTGCCCGAGCACTGCCCTAGTTGGCTATGGACACTGATGACAGTTTCTGCTTAGAAGCCTCAGGTGTAGCTCTTGCACCACCCAGAGATGTGGCTGTGTGAAGTTGCTCTTTACACTTTCCTGTCATCCCTTGAAACAAAAAGACATGGTGTCCAGCAAGCCACGATTTCAGTCTTATATTGTCACAGACGCGTTGTCTGAATCTCCCAGAATGGAGACAAATGACACCAAAGGATTGCCTTTCTCACAAGTTCCTGCAGCTCCCATGGTCTGTGACACCTGAGCTGCCGGGCTCATTCTTAGCGGTGAGAATGTCAAATCATGATGTCGTTTGTCTCTCTGTCTATCTGCAGCTAATTCTTAACACTAGATTATTTCATTGGATTGGAATGCCACAGGTCCACTTGGGAGAATACATTTTCCAGATACGTGTAGGGGACTAAGAAGGGTGCAGTTGAAGCAGGAGTATATGGAGTAAAGGGTAATCCTGGGTTACTGGGACCAGGTCCCTGGGGAATGAGGCTATGGGGAAGGTGTTGGTAGCTTTTATCTCGAATTTGTTACCCTGTCCCTTAGTGTTGGGCATTTGGAATGCCTGGATGGATTTTTAGAAAATTCTTTTACATTTGGGTCTCCTTATCTGGATTCCAAAACTGAAGATTTAGCCGACTACAGATTGAAAATATTTGGAAAATAAGTTGCACCATCACAGAAATTTTCTTTGTCATTCCCCCCCCACACGCACACTGCACCTTAACTCTAGTCACATGACACCAACCCATTGCTAGGTGCCATGCATAATCCAAGATGTCGTGAAATGCACAAGAGCACATTTGTGATCATGTGAAAAAACATTTCAACATTTTACAAGATGGATGAGAATATCCTGGAGTTTGCTGTCAGAAGCAGTTCCTGGAACCAGCTCCGTCCTGGGATTCAGGGAAAACTGTACTTTGGTCTCTTAAAGAAAAGATGTGTGATGCTGGAGACAGTGGAGCAATGACTGTTGCCATGGCAGCTGCCGCGGGGTCCCATGAAGACAGCACAGTTTCCAGTCCCATCCCGCCCTCCTTTCCTGTGACGTTTAGCAAGCCACAGAATGTCCCAAGCCTCAGTTTTCCTGAAATCTTCATTAACAATCATGTTCTATGTTCTTCATTTCTGATTCACACACTTGGAAGAGAGAGAAACTAGGATTCATTATTGCATCTTCATTCTTGTTCAGTTCTAACTGTTTGGCACAAACTGGGCAAAATTTGTTCAGAAAATAGATTATTATGGGGTAACTTTCAAAAATACATGTTGTAAAAAGATGCCTAAAAGCCAAATGAGATAAGAGAGCTTTGAAGCCATCATGAATGAAATATGTCAGGGTATACTTAGGGAGACCTCTGACCGAATCGGTGAAACTTGGCCTTCAGAGTGGAGAAGATATGACAAACTTGAAATGACATCCATGTGACACATGGACTTTAACTATATTCACAGTCATAGCCTGACACTTGAGGATGGCCCACAGCAGATGGCCTGACAGGACCCAAGTCTGTAAGGATTCTGCTCCTTCGTGTTCTTAAAGTTAACAACATCATAAGGTAAGAGACATTTGGAGCACTGCCCTTGTCCTGGCCAGTGGCAGGATCAGCAGTGGGTACAGATGTCACTGCTGTCATGATCTGAGTCCTGGCACATCTCTGATTTTGTAGAGACTCTTCTCTTACCCAGTTCCCCCTGCCGACCCCAGTGCAGTGAACTCTTCAGTATCTTCTTTGGCTTTCACAAAACCAGTCATGTCCTGTCCGGCTGTCTGGCTTATCCCTGGTGGCACTGCCATCATCAGTGGTGGCCCTGGGTGAGACCCATGGCTTTATTAGGGAAGTGACTGAAGTTTTTTTCCCCTTGCTTCCTGTATGACAGTGATTTCCATTTTAGACTCAGACGGCAACCAACAAGCCCTAGAATCCAGTAAAGTCTCACTGGGAGGTTCAGGGTGTGCACTGCCTGAGTCTGCTGGGCCTCGGCAGTAAGTGCCTCACTTGGATGGCTGGTGGAACATGTTTCCACTTGCCTCACTCGACCTGCAAGCTCCACAAGGACCCAGCACCCACCAGAGGTGCTGCTGGCTAATCCGCAGAGCCAGAGGAGGAAAATCTGTTTGCTTCCCTGTCTGGGAATTTGTGATCTGAGAGGAGTGTGGGGGTTGTTTGCAAAAAATGATCATTGTGCCACGTCTGTGCAAAGCGGGGATGAAGTATTCAGTTCTAAAAACTTTGTAACACTGAATGTTTTTAAAGGAGGAGGCCAAAAAAATTCCCACTGTACCAAATTAAACCCTCAATTCATCCATTTTGAAGTAAGAGAGTTCCTCTCATGGCTACCATTCTTTCAACAGGTCTCTGGGTGTCAACCACAGCCCCCTTTTTAGCCTGGCCTGTGGCTCTCCACAAAGAAGAAATCCCAGGATGCCACTTCCTAGACCAGCGGAAGCCTGCTAGCCTGTTCCATTTGGTGGACTGAGAAAGCAGGAAAGACAAGGCAAGGTTTTTAGTTCTTGTTATAAGAATTACCTGGCCCACGATAATGGGCCAGGGGGTGATTCTAGGAGTCATACACTTCTGAGTCATGTGTTTCTAAGAACATGAAACAGAAGTGGGTGATGAAAAACACTGTTCTTTCTCACTCAAGACCCAGAGCACAAGGCACAAAATGTACTCAGCCTTTCAGTTCAATTCTGATAGATCCTGGAAAATATTGAAAGGTCTTGAAAGGAGTTGTTTAGAGGCAAAGGATATTATTAAGAGTCAAGGTCCAACCCGACGGTGTACCCAGCCACACATCATGGTTTTCCTAGAAATCCACGCCTGGTGTCCCAGGTAATTATTAATAGTAACTGAGTATGCCCATCTAGATGGCAGATCCCTGGTGACTTCTTATGCCACTGGACTAAAAGTTTTTCTTAACTTTTTTTCCCCACATTTTTCAATACTGGTAAAAGTCCAGAGTCCTCTGCTAATTGGGTTATCCTTGAGTACCACGGTACCAGGTCACCAGCAGCACTGGCTTGAATGTGGTTTTTTCCTACACCCATTTTGTACCAGAGCTGGAAGGAAGAGTTGATGTGGGGCTTTGCCCCCTCACTGTGTGACATCCACAATGATGGCATTTGGAGGGTCATTCCTAACCCATGAAAGGGCCAATAGGGAATCCAAAAGAGGCTTCATTCTTGGGGAGATTGCATGGTGCTTCACCTTTCACTCCTGTCCATGATCCAGTGCCTGTAACTCAGTAACATAGTCAGTATCTACTTGCAAAGGAGGCTGACAAACGCATTTTTTTAAATGTCCAATGTTAAATGAAAATTTTCAAGAGGCCAATGTTTGGTATTAAGCTCCTGGGACAGGTCGGAACAGACTAGGCTAAATCAAAATGGACAGCTCACGTTGATGTTCTGCTCACCAAGCTGAAAGTTTGTATCGGAACATGCCATAAATTAGGATTAGAGAGACAACCACTAGATTCCCAATAGGTGAGTTCATATTGGTAGTGTTGTGACATTCTCCCTGTATTAATCCTTAACCAAAAAAAAATCTGAACTTTAGATCCTAAAGTAACTTGTTAATTAGTCTCTTTCCCACTGCCCCACCCCCTGTCCTGAAAGTGTAGAGGACAGTACTCCCAACTGACAGATCTGGTTCGGTAAGTTTTGATGGTTTCCGCTTTACTCACTCCTTGTCTATGAAGCCAGTGCCTTCTGTTCAGCTCCTCAACTAAATTGTGACTCCCCACTTTTGTTTTAGTGGAGAATCAGGGAATCCGTAGCCTAGGGAGATACAGGAGTGCTGGGAAGCAGTAAAGGTATTTTTTTCATAGAACTCATACTAAATTCACATATAGGTTGTACTTTGTAAAACTTCTGATCTATAGATACTGCTTCTAATGTATTTTCACATCTAACACACGAAACGATGGAGACACTTCATTCGTATTTGAACTTGAAACACCTTGTCTTTAACAAGGTCTCTTTGACACAGTGCACCAAGATCTGAGTGTAAACCCAGAACCTGTTTTGGTTTTCTTCCTGCTTAAAGATGGCAGGTGGCCTCAATCTTGCTTGGAGCACGAAAGTGACATAATTATCCTTCTCAAAACTCCTGGCCTCATCCTTTTTGATCGCTGTTTTTCAGCTTTGCCAAATTGCTTAAAATACTCTACAGAAAAAAACCATATTGCAAAAGGTTTCAAGGTGCTGTTCATATTTTCAGAAATATCTGGGGCACAATCAGGTTTGATTTGACCACCCTATTTCTTGATACAACTTACACTGGGGTAGCCTCATTCCCCAGGACACAGACAGCGCAATGCTACAGGCCTGGCTTTGATGTGGTACTCACCTTTATTTGCCTTGGTAGAGTGCAGAGCACATATCACAGGATGAGCCTGGATCTAGATCAAAGGCTGTGATCCAGCCGGACATCCAGAGCATTGGGTAGAGCATAGGAGAGCAGGAGAAGCACTGGGTGTCCCCTTGAGTAGGCAGGTGAGCACTTTCAGGGGTGGGGTCCAGTTTTCGGTATCCAGGCTAGTTGTTGGGGTGGGGATTAGCATTGGGGCAGAATGTACAGGAAAGATGATTCCCCCACCTCATGCCACACATTCCTTATGTCCAGCAGGTGTCCAGGTTTCCACAGAGATGACCTACAATAGTGTTTGGCTAACTTATTGGACCAGCAGAGACCTAGAAACCTAGAAGCTTTTGCTATTTTAAGATTAATAGCAATTTAACCTGAGTTGCATGTTTCACTCTGTGTTGATGTACACGTGTGTGTGTGTGTGTGTGTGTGTGTGTGTGTGTGTGTGTGTGTGTGTGTGGAGGGGAGGGTGAAGTCCCTGCCTGTGGGGACAGGAGCATCTATGACTTCTCTTCTTCTGAGGATCTCATCTGCCACTAAGGGCAGGCTTTGACATGGAAGACTGGTTAAGTCCAGGGAACTTCTTTCAATATTCCAGCTTTCTGATCCTCGTGGAATGTGTGTGTGTGTGTGTGTGTGTGTGTGTGTGTGTGTGTGTGTGTGTATGTGTGTGTGTATATCTCTACATACAAGTGGGCTAAGTGGGCTCTCCTGCAGGTACACATTGGAGGTCGGAGATTGACCTCTTATAACTTTCTCTATTGATCTTCCCTTTTTTTTTTTTTTGTGAGAGGAGGTCTTTCACAAAACTCTCTCACTAAACATGAAGCTCCCTCTTCTGCTTGCCTGACTGGCTAGTGAGCCTCTGGGATCTGCTTGTCTTGGTCCCCCTTCCCCACCCTAGCACTGAGGTTTATAGGCATGTGCTCTCATGCCTGACTTTTTAACGTGGGTTCTGGAGATCTGAACTCAGGTCGCCGTGACTTTACCCCTGAGCCACCTCCCAGCCCCGTGATTCTTGTTGTAAAACAACAACCGAAAGTGCCATTGTCTTCCCTTGACGCTGATTCAATTCATCCTTTACTGTGTATTTCCCTTGTAAAGACTGTGCGTCTGCCTAAGTTTTGTAGTTACTTATTGTGAGGATCCCACATAAGAAAGCATCAAGATCAGGCCTGAGGGAGGACAGGGACACATCACTCCAGAGAAGCTGATTATCATGAAAGAATTGCCTTTTGGAGCCTAATAGTTCCCATCCATGTGGTAGGGCATCCCAGGCGTCCAATGGTCAACGGTTGCCTCACAGTCTGCCAGGACCTAGGACCCCCTGTTGTTTATCTTTTAGTTCCCAGAGTCATGTCCTGTCCGGCTGTCTGGCTCATCCCTGGTGGCCTGCGTTTCCATCCAAACATAGACTTGGACTCCTCTTGCTCACACTTGCTAGCTTTTTTTGCCAGCATTATTTATTTATTCATAGTATTTGTGTTTTTGTAAATAATTACCTGCATCTCCAGTCACATAACAGTGACCTGACCTGTCATAAGAACAAGTTGCGTGTACTTCTTACCCCTGAGGACACTGTGAGATTTGCGTGGGACAGTGGTTTTCCTGTGTGAGGACAGAGTGAGTCCGCATCTGTTTCTGATTCCCGCAGGTCTTGAGGCCAGGCAGGGCCCATCTGTAAAAATGGAGAACCCTGTGAAAACGCCTCCAGCATTAGCTTTTAAGGTATCTCTGGGAGGTCTCAGCTGTTGGTGATCCAATCAAAGTCACCGTATCGGGCTGGACATCTGTTTGTCCTCAGAAGGACTTATTCAGGGTCCCATGACTCTGGTCACTGGGAAGCCAACTGACCCCACTGCAGCCAGGGAAGCAGGAGGGTCACAGCCAAAGGACAGGGGCTCCTTTGGTACCCTGGCCTGGCTGGTGGTTTCCCCTGGCCCTCAGAAATGAGGATGCCTGGAGGAAATGACTAGGTCATAGCCCCATCAAAGAGATATTTAAACAAAGACTAGAAAATAAAACTTCTGCCCACAGTTTAGAAGTATGTGTTGCTCTTACTGTAAAATACAGGAAAAAGCATAAAGAAAACAGAAAGTAATACTAATTTTATCAGCCTAGATAGAATCAGTCTGTAGTAGTGTGCACTCAGCCACAGATACCATTGCTTACAGTGAAGCTGAGCAGAGAGTCTTATTGAAAACAGACTTAAGGAGAGGTGTCAGAGCACAAGCTGATCATGCGGATAGAAAGTCTGCATTCTGGAGTGCGAGGTTCTAACCGCTTTCCTTGTTGGAGAGTTAGGTGATTTCCAGTGTTTTGCTGTCGTCTTGGGTGCTGGAAAACTGTGCCATTTGTTTACACACAGGATTGTAGTTTAAACATGGATTCTTAGAATCAGGCTTCTAAGGTCAAAGGTCAGTTCAGGCTTCACAGTGATGAAATCTTGCAAAAATAACCCCGCCTTGTGGTGGTTTATTTGTTCCTTTGTCAATGCAGAACTAAAAACATCTTTGCCTGGAGAGGAAAACCCTTAAGGATGGAGTAGTGTAATCATAGCAATATGAGGCAAGCTGGGGTGACAGATACCACCTGGCAACCTTGACGAGAGTTCAGATGAGTGACGTGCCACACCCTCTATCTTGGTCCTCATTTCCCTGGTGATGGCGAGTAGAGTTTATCCATCCTCTAAGCAGAGGGACCTATGTCTGGGCAACACGTATGAACTGATTTGTGAACACACAAGTGTATTCTTTAAGGAAGCTACAGGTGGCAGTGAGGACTGACCCGGGGGTAGAAATGGCTTTGAGACAAGAGCGCTACCTGTCAAAGCATAGGGAAAAATTAAAGTGGCACAGATTTCTGAAATTCATGGCATGAAGATCTCCAGCTAAACCAGGCTGCAAGGGATGGGAACGGCTGGCTGTTCTTCCATGTTTATTTTTGTGAAAGCCTTGTTTTGGCTGTTGGGTCCTCCCCCAACCCCCCATCCACAAACCATACTCTTCTTTGTATCTTTCAGCTTCTTGTGGCCAATGGCTTAGTCCAGCCAATGAGATGTGAGTTGAAACAAGGTCACATTAACTGTCTTCTGTTTCTTTCCTGCTGGTTGGACTTTGGTAATGCCTAAGGCAAACTTGTAGACCATGTGCTTTGGGGGCTCTCCCATGGTGGGCTGCTTATCACTGGACTGTTTCCAATGTGTCTTCATAGCCTGTTCTGTGATGATATATCAGAATACCACAGACTGAGTCATTTATAATGAACAGAAATGTATTTGGATTATGATTCTGGTGGCTAGAAAGGGTAGGACAGAGGAGTTAATATCTGGCAAAGACCTTCTGTCATCACATAGAAAAAGTCAGAAGGGCAAGAAGTGGTAAGAGAAAAGACCACAAGCCTTCACATACCTCATGTAATCAACACATCCCAGCAATCATGAAGCCACTCCCATGATAAGAGCATTCATTCATTGATGAGAGTGTTGGCTTCATAAGCCAATGTCTCCCCAACATTGCCACACTGTAGATCAAAGACCAACAGATGAACTTGGCCATGCACCAAGAGAGAACCAAACTGTATTTCAGTTAGGGATTTGGGTGTAAATTTTAAATTTGGGTGAATAAGCTAAAATTCTCAAAGGAGTCTTGGCCTTCAGAATGCCTGCCTCTGGAGTCACATGTGTTACTTTCATTTGAGCACTTGACATGATGGATCCTCATGATGGATGGCTGTAGCATGGATCTGGGCTCCTTGATCAGAGCCCTTCTTATAACTGGGAATCTCTCATGTACCAGGGTTGATGATGTACTACACATTTAGAGTCACTAAAAGTGAATGTCACCGTTGTGACTTCTGTAGAGACTACCATGATCAGCAGCACACTGGGCACCTTCTTTGTCCCTGGCCTTTCTTTACACTGCCTCTTCCTCCTCCTTCTCCTGATTCCTTACTGCTGCAGATGCCCAGCCCCTGTTGAATACCTTCCTCCTTCCGCCCTCCCCCAGACTCAGCTCTTCAAGTGTCCCCAGCACCAGCCCAGGCTGAACCGTGGTCCATCCAGGCTGAGGCGTTCAGGACAAAAATATGTTTCTAGACAAACTCTGTGTCTGGATAGGAGTCGCAGCAGAAGTTGTTTGGTCTGCTGCTGTTTCGTCGTGATCCCTGTCAGCTCCAAGAGAGGCAGAACAATGACATTTGTGTCTCTATGAGATTCTTGTATACCTGGAGTCTGAATAGACAGCTGCCTTCATGGTTGAGGCCTCAGTCTTTCCTCATGGCCTGAGCTGGCAAGACTCACTACACAGGGACCAGAGAGAAGCATTTTTCTAAGACTGAATTTCCCCCAGAGCTACACACACAGCATCTTTTAATGTCAGCGTCTTAATCCAGTTCATAGTCCAGACAAATCATTGGAAGAAAGCAAATTTTCTGCCTCAAATGTGTTCATTTAGCACATTTTTAAATTAGTTTTTCAGAGAAATGGCAGACTCTTGCAGACAAAGGAATGCCTCTGAAAATGTGTCCTTTTGTGGAAAAAAAACCACATCTATTTACATTAGTAAAGTAAATAGAAAGTGGGGACAGAGACATCTTTCTCTGATTGCCCCCCCTCCCCGCTCTGTCTAGGAAGGATCTTCCCACAGGGAGCAGTGATGGAGACTGTGACCGCTGCCTCGACAGACAGAGATTGTGACCGCTGCCTAGGCAGACAGAGACTGTGACCGCTGCCTAGGCAGACAGAGACTGTGACCGCTGCCTAGGCAGACAGAGACTGTGACCGCTTACTCAGTAGATAGGCAGATAGCCTGTGCACATAGCAAAAGTCCCTCTCTCACCATCCTACAATCTGAGCCCACCCTGTACAAGAAGCCGGAAGCATCTAATCTATCTATCTATCTATCTATCTATCTATCTATCTATCTATCCATCCATCCATCCATCCATCCATCCATCTGTTTTTAGTTGTTTGGGACAGGGTCTTTGTATATTGCCTGGGCTGGTAGTGAACTCTCTTTGTGGTCCACACTGTCCTTGAACTTGCAACTGTCTTGTTTCTGTCCTAAGTTCTAGAGTTATAGTTGCACACCACCATGCTCAATTATGACTCTTTATTTTTTCTAATAGCTTCTTTTCTTTCTTTCTTTCTTTCTTTCTTTCTTTTTTTTTTTGGTTTTTAGAGACAGGGTTTCTCTGTAAAACAGTCCTGGCTGTCTTGAAACTCACTCTGTAGATCAGGCTGGCCTTGAACTCACAGAGATCTGCCTGCCTCTGCCTCCTGAGTGCTGGGATTAAAGGTGTGCACCCCACTGCCCAGCAACTCTTTATTTTTTCTATATTTAAGTTTCAACCATGTGGCCCTACCTTTCAGTCTCAACTCTATGTGGTTCCTATACCAATATACAAAATATATTTGATTATTTTTCTGTCATTAACATCTATTTTCCACTCATTTCATAGACTGAAATCTTTGGAAAGCAAAGAGAACATTTAAAACTTCCCTATATGTTAATGTACAAACTAGGAGCTATTGTAAGGTCTCTGATTTGAAGGATGTCCTCCAAATTATGTCTCTCGTTGGTTTGTAAGGTTAGGGTCAATGAAGAAGTTAATATGCTGTTGGGTCCCAGGATCCAACAGGAGTGTTGGTGCTGTGGCCCCATACCAGTTCTGGGGGCAGGAACAAGAAGAATAAGGAAAGAAGCATTTCTGGGGTAAAGGAGGAGGAGGAAGAGGAGGAGGAGGAAGAGGAGGAGGAGGAGGAGGAGGAAGAGGAGGAGGAGGAGGAGGAAGAGGAGGAGAGGAAGACAGTGCCTGCTGTGCCCTGACCTGAAACAGCCCCTTCTGCTCCTGCAGAGCCAGTGGGCCCAGATTTTGATCAATTTGTGTTTTTATGTGAGGTCAGAAAAGCCTTTCTAACAAAGGGGACCTCAGATACTGAGAGAGAGAGAGAGAGAGAGAGAGAGAGAGAGAGAGAGAGAGAGAG
>CABHPP010138738.1:11163-36648 GCA_902168425.1 Peromyscus attwateri | reverse complement strand
AGAAGAGAAGAGAAGAGAAGAGAAGAGAAGAGAAGAGAAGAGAAGAGAAGAGAAGAGAAGAGAAAACAACAACAAACCAAACCCAGATTTATTATAGCTTACTGCACACAAAGCTGTTATGAACAGAGTATTTTCATATATTTCATATTCAATATTCATATATTTCATATCCCAACATTCTGTGGGATCACAGCCATACCTATTCTTCACATATCAGAAAGCAGAATTTCCCACTTGTTGTGAAGTCCTTGTAGCATGCAAAGCCTGTGTAAATACTAACTGCCCCTTCCACAGGCAGCTTGTGTGCCCTGGCTTGGTGGAGTAGTGTTGGCATGGGGGCTCTAATAGCGATAGCTTGGGAATTGATGATGTCCTTTCAGAGTTTAGCAGTGGCAAAGTGCTTCCTTAGCGTGTCTGGGGTCCTCAGCACTGAAAGCAAACCAGAAACAACAATAACAAAATGCATTTTCCTTGTACAGGGAGTCCTTCTCAGGTTCCCAGGGAAGCACAGTTATTTGTCCGGGGGTTGGCTGAGGCGGCCCTTGTTGGCACTGGGCTCAGGAGAGGAAAGTGTGACGCTGTGGTGCTGGTGTGCTGGCTGTGGTACCCTGTCTTCAGAGTTTTCACCAGACCCAAGCACTGTTCTGGTTCAGTTAGGTTGTGGATGAGACTCTGGTCTTCAGGGAGACACTGAGGCAGCCACAGCCACCATCGACATTTTGGAAGACTGGAGATGAGCAGGGAGAGGGCTGGAACCTGTAAGTGAAGGAAATGAGGAGGAACATTCAGAGGTAGAGAATGCAGGGACTCCAGAGGGTGAGAGCAGCCCAGAGGGGGTCCAAGGGGTGCAGCAAATGTTGGAGAAAAGGCGCAGGATATTGCATCTGGACCAGAAGTGGGCAACAGCAATGACACAGAGTGAGGCTTCCCCCGGGCTCCCCTCAGTTGAAACTCTCCCACGGGGTTCTGTAACTCGAATCTTAAACGGTCTTATTAAATAAAAAACTTGGGAGCCAGGTATTGGGGTGAATTCTGAAAGATCAGAGAAGCAGAACAAGCTACAGCCAACCTCACCTCGACAACTCCTCAGCTGATCCTGTTTCCACGGATCCTCAGACTGAAAGCTTCTGAGTCCTCACCGGAATGGATCTCAGCTGAACTGCTGCTAAAAGCCTAAAGTATGGTCCTCATGCCTTATATACTTTTCTGCTTCCTGCCATTACTTCCTGGGATTAAAGGTGTGTGTTACCACACCTGGCTGTTTCCAGTGTGGCCTTGAACTCACAGAGATCCAGATGGATCTCTGCCTCCCAAGTGATAGGATTAAAGGTGTGTGTGCCACCATTTTCTGGCCTCTATGTCTATCTAGTGGCTGTTCTGTTCTCTAACCCCAGATAAGTTTATTAGGGTGCACAGTGTATTGGGGGACACACATCACCACGGGTATGCTGTCTCTTCCCTCTTCTCCCAGAACAGTCCATCTGTACTTGCAATTGTTTATGTCCTGTTGCTACTTAGCAGCAACCTCCATTCAGGCTGGATCAGGTCTCCTCCATTTACCACCTGCTCAGGGCCTCCTGCTATACCAGCCAGATAGTGGTACAATGTTGCAGTACTACAAGCAATTTTGCCAGTAACTTTTCAGTGGTGACTATCACTAGAAAGTTCTTGTCTTCACAAAATCTCCTGTTCAGGCTATGGTATTGGGAGATGGGGACTTAGAGAAGTGATTATGTCAAGAGGGTGGAACATTCACAAATAAAAAAGAATGCTCTTATTAAAAGGATCCTAGGGAGTGCCCTTACCTGCTCTGTGTCATGCACTTGGTGACATAGGTAGAAGGTTCCATACAGCTACAGCGTACAGGTCCAGGAAATGAGCCATCACCAGACTCATCTGAATCTGCCTGTACCTGTATCCTGGACTTCCAGCTTCCAGAACGGCGAGTAATATATTTCTGTTGTTGGTAACTCATGCAGTGTAGACTACTTCGTTGCAGTTTTTGAAGGGTTCCCGCAGGGCATCTTCCACCCACTGTATGAGCAGTGAGCTTTAAAGCTTTAGATCTCAGGAGAGGGATTGACTTGATCTGAATCTTGAGACCTGGTATGGCTGTCAACAGGGCTCTCTGCTCTGGGTACTTTAGAAAGAAAAGCGTTTCCTAGCAGGAGTTCCTCATCTGAATTCCTTACCTGGTCCCACTCTTCAGTGTGTGAGAGAGGCCAGGACCATTTCAGAGATTGCCTTGTGCCCACAAATCTAGCTTTTTGAGGTGACAAAACAGACTATCAGACTGACAGCAGCAGCCAGTGAGTTGGAGGGGAAATCAAGAATGTTTCCCAAGGAGCTGCTGACTGTGTGGGGGTTTGATGGCTAAACTCTTGCCTTGTGTTTACAAACATACAGGGGACTTCACGTACAATATGCCATCTACTGCATTTTCATGTCGTTTATGTGCACATTCTCTGTTTGTTAGGATGTTTGAGGCTGCTAGTAAAACAAAACCCAGACTGAACGACTCTTTAGCAGTCAGGAAGATGTATTATTCTGCATCACACAACGAGAAGCTATGCTCATGCCTGAGAAGTGAATTCTTTGTTCTGGGAGATCATTTGGGATGCAGATTCTTTTACATTCCTGTGGTAGTCTTGTTCTTACATAGGAGACTTTCATAGTTGGCTTGCCTGTCGCAGGCCAGCCTCTTGTAGAGCCAGTCAGTTCACAGATGGTTGACATGCAGTGGAAGTAAAGAGACTGGACTCTGCTAGTCTGTTTTCTCTTGCCAATACCACAGACTGGGTCGTCACAGAGAAAGGGTTTATTTGGATCACAGTTCTGACCCCCAAAAGGTTCTTGTATGATGATGAGGAATTTCCTTTCTTGCTGCCAGGGTCCCAAAGTGGTGCTAGGTACATCATGGTGAGAAACAGGGAACTAGTGTGGGACACAGTTAACTACTCTTATAGCAATGCACTTTTGAGCTAGCCCATAACCATACTGATGAATTGAGCTATTTATGAGGGCAGAGCCCCAATCGTCACTTAAGAGTTCCGTCCATTTCCACCTTTGACTATCATAATCACAATGAAAATTAAATTTTAATATATGCTTCCGATGAAACATCCCACATTCAAATAAATCACAACAGAGTCTTTCTAGTTTTCTGAATGAGCAAGCAAACCAACAAACAAAAAATCAAAAACCATTTCTTAGGGACCTCTTAGCGGACTTCTCATGTCTCAGTGGAGTGGATTCAGTTCCTATAGGATTTTCTTCCCCACACTGGTGGTTACCGATCAGCTGGCCAGAAGCCTTTCGCTTTCCCTGGCAACAAGTGATGGTCTTAGCAGCATTTGTGTGCTGTGGGATGTTCTGTATGGCAAATGTGTTGCTAATAAAACACTTATTGGCCAGTGGCTAGGCAGGAAGTATAGGCAGGACTAACAGAGAGAATAAAAAGAACAGGAAGGCAGAAGGAGTCACTGCCAGCCAGCCACTGCCAGGACAAGCAGCATGTAAAGATGCCGGTAAGCCACGAGCCACGTGGCAAGGTATAGATTTATAGAAATGGATTAATTTAAGCTATAAGAACAGTTAGTAAGAAGCCTGCCACGGCCATAGAGTTTGTAAGCAATATAAGTCTCTGTGTTTACTTGGTTGGGTCTGAGCAGCTGTGGGACTGGTAGGTGAGAGAGATTTGTCCTGACTGTGGGCCAGGCAGGAAAACTCTAGCAACATTTGTGTCCTCTCAGTTTCATCACAGAGGCAGCTGCAGGTAGATAGCAACAGAAGGTGAAGGCACTATGTAGTGTCACAGCTCTCATGCAGGTCTCCACTAAAGGGACCCTTATCTCTGCAGGTGTTACAGCTTTGAAGTACACCTAGAAAGTTGGGACTCCTTAGCCCTTGGCGGCATCCTGCCAGCTTGTAGCTTCTAGGCAGGGCTATCAAGATTCCCCTTGACAACAACCAGAGTTACATCCTCCAAGCACAGGGTACTTGAGATCTTTTTCTTTTTAAGGGTGTTAATTAATTTTTAATGTGTTTCTTTAGTGGATACAGGGATAAAACAAAGTCTCATTTGGAATGAAAGCAGACTTCATAGGTAGCCAGGATCTGAGTGAGTGGTAGATGACGGTGGTAGTGTTTTATAGATCCTGTTGTTCCATGGGCCAAGGTAACCCCTATCCCAATAAAGAGACAGATGCCAGGGGTTTCATAGAAAGGATCTGATGATTGTGTAACTCTGATGATTTTATATAATCAGATTTATAATAAAGGATAGACGCTGAGGGCCTATAGTTTCTCTTCTCTGGCTCTTAGAACCTTTTCTCCTCCAGCCTGTGCCTTCTGTCCTTTCTCTACTCCCACGGTCCCTCTTCTTCCTGCTCTGGACATTCTCTTGAATTATTATCTTCCTTTTCTCAGCTCTCAAGGAGCCAGTTACTTTTGCCTTTTTTTAGCCTGGCTGATGACTATTGAGCTGTCGACACCACTGTGCTGCCTCTGATGCTTCTTTCTTCATGCTGTCAGCTCAGAAGACTGTTCAAGAGAAGCCTTTTCTTGGGCTGAGTGTTAAAATCCCCAAACAGCCTTCTTCTACAGCTTAAGAACGGGTATTTGTACCAGTGGCTGCAAACTTGCCTGCATCAACTGAAGCACTGTTGCTTTTGCAACAATCACAGCAACCCTTTGGCTAGGCCGCCAGAGGAGACCACCTCTGGCCTAGATGGAGATGGTTTGCAGAGATCTGTAGGAGCAAAAGGTCTGCTACAAGCTGAAACAGTTCTGGCTGAGGCTGCACCATCGGGAGTCAGAACAAGCACGTATGATCATTGTGGAGTTTCCTCAAGGCATCATAGAGTACTCAAAATAGCTGCTGTTGGCCAAAAGCTAGTCTGACTGGTTGTTTGATTGACAGTCCATTTGCTCAAAGTCAAGGGAGAGTCCAATAACTTTCAATTAAGAAATCAAATTGCGCCATTCACCACTATCTTTGCCCTCTTACAGAAATCGGCCATCAGAAAACATGCTTCACTAGCGATGCTTTAGATATGCTGGAACAGTTCTTCTCGGCTGACAGTGATCCAGTGAGGGTGGGTGCCCCTCGTTTGTCTCACTGCTGGTGTGATTGCCATAGATCTCTGAGTCCATGGAGGTCACATCCATGAAGAGAGGCTGGGCAGAGGGAAGTTGCTTACAGTAGGCACAGCTTTAAAAAAAGATTGCAGTCATCACATATGGCATTTGCTTCTTGCTTTTAAAATGCAACCAAAATTTATTTCTTTCATGATACCATGAATAACACATTTCTTAGACTATGTAGCTTGGTTCATTTAGGATTTCTTCTAGTGACAAATAACAACACTTCTAATTTTCTCCGTCAAAACCCTCGAATTTGTGGATTAAACTTTCTGTTATGAGAAGCTGCTGGAGGACTGAACAAATCTCTAAGCCTACCTTTGTAGCCTCTTGAGTCTTGGATTTCTACTTGCTGAAGCCAAGAGGCTCCTGGCCTGCAGCTATCTCGGGTCTGGCTGTATTTATTGCCGTCCTTGTATGTACAGTGAGTATTCTACCAAAGTATGTTTGAGTAGCTGTCTCCTCCAGCTCCAGGGCTCAGCCAGCTTTTGTTTCTAACCACTTAGCTTTAGTTTCCAAAGAACCATAACTAGTAATCACTTCCCTTTGATTCTAAGGAAATGCAGATGCTGCTGAATTTAGAGAGGGGTGTGGGGAGGCTCTCCCATTGGCTAGACTATAAGACATCATAAAGCAGAGGAACCTGGGAATATTCCAGTGATGTTCTACAAGTCAGCAAAATATGGGCCCGGGCAAGCTGCAGAAAAGCCAATGACAAGCCCAGCTGCTTCACCAGCACCACAAGGACCTTCTGTGACAGGGACTCTACTGATGTGCTGTGGTGGATTTGACCAGCTCCCCTCAGCTCCATGCTTTCCAGCATTCAGTTGGTTTAACTGAATCTGGCAGGCCACCTAGTGCTGAGATGGCTCTTTGGTAGGGATTTTGCTCCATCTCTGCAGCTCACCACCATTGCCATGGCTTGACTAATCCCACCTTTCATTGTGGGTTTCTATGTCTTTTCAATTACAACAACTTACACCTCTACAACTTTGCTTGTAATTTACTCAGTGGGATAGCTTGAATGTGTTCCTTCAAAGCTTGTATATCTGAACCCCAATTCTTCAGTGCAACAGTTAGGGACTGGGAGGGCATTTGAGTTAGGAAGGACGCCTTATGGAAGACTGATGCCTTTCTCAAGGGAATGATCAGTTATGGAAATTTGGCCTTTTCTTCTACACATATCTACGTGTCCTTATGCTTTTCAGCCATGAAGCAGCCAAGACTGTTGGCTCATGAGATGCCGGCTCCATCCTCTTGGACTTCCAAGCCTCCTGTACCTTGACCAGTGTCATGTCTTTCCTTTATAAACTACTGTATTGTCACAGCAGTAACAAATGAACCACAGCGCTCAGTTTGCTCATAATTTATACTTCCTGTCCTCTCTAGACTCGTCATGGACTGACCTGTATATGGTGTCTCGGTATCATTTTTGTTTCCATCCCATTGTGTTGGCTACTCAATCAAAAAAAAAAAAAAAACAAACAAACAAAAAAAAACCAAAACACTTCTCAATACATATTCTTGAGAATAGGATTGGATAGGCCCCCAATGCACCACCCGATCATGCATTCAAAGGCCTTCCCTTCTTTAGTCCAGTGAGCCTAGCTTAGAGAATGGTGTTGCTCCATTAAACAGAACCTTGATGCCTGAGGCTGTGCCCTGTGGAGACATGTAAGTTGGCAGGTTTCCTGAGAAAGAGTTGGTTGTCGGTCAAGGAAGACAGCTCCACTTTCTTTTGTACTGTGAGCTTTGTGTCACCTCGCTTTTCCACTTGATTACTTCATTTTCCTCACAATATCCATCCTGCTTCACTCCCTTGCCCATTCATTCGCTTATTCATGAGTCATTTAACAAATGTTTAAAGAATTCATTCCATGTTTCAGGCATTGAACAAAACATCGTGGTAGAAGATAGAAAAGCCACATTTCCCCAGCAGGCTCTCCCCATACCTGGGGTATCCACTTACGTAAAGCCTCCTTCCCTCATCACGCAGCAGGTAGGAATGTGGGCTGCATTGCCCAGGCCAGGAGCTTGAGAGCCACAATATCTCCTTTCTGGTCTTGGCTCAGCCTCCTCTGCCTTCCTGGCAAGCATGGCTTGCATGTGTATCGGAGATGACTGCCTGTGGCTTTCCATCTCTGGCTCGGAGAATGCTCTCACTTGTCCCTGGCTACCTGTTGACTTGGATGCTTTCATTTTTACATCATAACTTTAGCATATATGTCTTTAAAAGACAGCCGAATGCAGATAATACCCATTGGCAGAGGGTTTGCCATGCCTATCCCACAGCCTGGTAGAAACCCCTCACTGATCTCTAGTCTGAGACTCCCTGAAAGCACGTTCAAGGAATCACCAGCTGTTATGGGCTTGCACTTGAAATGCTCCCCCTCCATACCTGACTCAGGTTTTGAACCCTTGTTCTCTAGATGTGGTTCTTTTTGCCAGGTCTATGGAACCTGTAGGAGGTGGAGCCACTAGGGATGGGCCTGTGAGGGTTTGAAGCAGCCAGGCTCCTGATGGACATCCTGCTTCCCATCTGCTGTGATGTGGACAGCCTCTGCATGTCTTCCCACCACCGTAAACTGGGCCACCACTGTGCCTTCCCTGCCGTGATGGGCTCTGACACTGGGAGGCAAAGCAAGCCTCTCCTTCCGTCACCTGTTTCTGTCAGGTATTTGCTTACAGTCTGCACAAGTTACTGATATACCTGCTGAGTTGAGACTAAAGTACGTTTTTGTAGCACGAATCTTAAAAGGTCTTATTAATAAAAACAAACCTGGAGCCAGCTATTGGGGTGAATTCTGAAAGATCAGAGAAGCAGAACAAGCCACAGCTTCCTCAGCCTCGCCAATTCCTCAGCTGATCCTGCTTCCTCAGACTGGATACCTCTGTGTCCTCATCCAGAATGGATCTCAGCTGAACTGCTGCTCAAAAGCTTAAAAGCTTAACCAGGCTCTAGTTCCTGGTCCTCACACCTTAAATACCTTTCTGCTTTCTGCCATCACTTCCTGGGATTAAAGACTCACTTCCTGGGATTAAAAGCATGTGTCACCATGCCTGACTGTTTCCAGTGTGGCTTTGAACTCACAGAGATCCATACAGATCTCTGCCTTTGGAATGCTAAGATTAAAGGCATGTGTCACCATGCCTGATTGTTTCCAGTGTGGCTTTGAACTCACAGAGATCCAGACAGATCTCTGCCTTTGGAATGCTAGGATTAAAGGCATGTATGCCACCATTTTCTGGCCTCTATGTCTATGTAGTGGCTGTTCTGTTCTCTGACCCCAGATAAGTTTATTAGGGTGCACAATATTTTGGGGAACACACTATCACCCCACGTTGTGAGTAGTCTAATCTCAGTGTGGCATTTACTTCACCATCTATGTTTGTTGGTAAGTTCTTCTCACTCTCATTTTAAAATTGATTCTTATTTTCTCTATTATTATAACTTTGAGGCAAGAGAAAAAAGAACTTTCCAGTCCAGGGGTGGGGGTGGGGTTGTCACTGTAGTCAGCAAGTGTGGTTCTCGCCTCGCTGTTTTCAGTAAACATCTAGGACCCTTGGTGCACTGTGATGTGAGGTTTAGTTCACCGTTTATCTTTCCTCTCGGGGGGTGTAATCACCTGAGGTGGTTATGTTATGGTGATAATAGGAACATTTGTAGCTGAGTTCTTACAAGTTCCCACAGGCAGCCCTGGTAGTCATAAATCTCAATGCCATGTGAAGTCTGTTTGCATCCAGGGATGGGATCCTTCCACCTACCTCACCCCTGCTAAAAGCATTTCTTGGAAGCACCTGCTTTCCTGTCCCTTCAAGAAAGAAACTGGCTTTCAATTAACCTAAAACTGGTTTGTTTTAGAAAATATTGGGCTTAGGGGGCAGCTGTTGTTTCTAAATACAAATAGCATCTGTATCAAATGACTTTCTTTTTTAATTTTTAGTACCTAATGAGCATCAAATTGGTTAGGTTAAAAGCAATTGCTTCCTAAGAAATGAACCCTGCCAGGCTGTGTTCTAGAGTGAGAAGCCACTGTGTTTATTAGTGCTTATCTCAGCCAATCACAGGCCGATCTCTTGTTCCTTGCCCCTCCTTTTCCCCCTTTCCTGCTTCCTTTTCTTTGCTCAAATTCAGCTTCACCTACTATTATGAAAAAAAAATTCCTTTTCTAGCATCTATATTCCAGCATGTCACCTCATAAAATTCCTCTGGGTGTGCCGTTTTAAAATGAATGCTCAAATAAGCAAACCTCAAAAGGTCACTTTGGACGCAAGCATGCACCCACCCAGGCACATACACAGAAACACAGACACAGAAGTCACGACACTCCAAGAACCCTCAAGCTAGGAAATTCAGAGTTCCGAGTTCTGCTCCGTTTTTGAATCATGCTTTCCAGAGAGGTTACACTGAAAACTGTCCCCTGCATAAAGTTAATGCTAATGTTGCTTCAAAGGAATGAAGCTGTTGAGTGGCGAGAGGCGTGTGCACATTGTAATTCCCCAAGCCTATTCTTAGAAGATCTAGGTGGTGTTGGGCATATTCTTTTGTAGAATAATGGGGTGTTTATGTTACACAGTCCCATTGTGAGATCAATCAGTCCCTGCCAGGGTTTATAAACATTGTCTGCAGGTGGTCTTGGCAGGGCATCCCAGAAGACAAGACTTCATTGTCTGGAAACAGGCCTGCATAGCCCAGAGCAACAGGCCCTGTGCTGTGGACACAGCTTTTTGCCGGCCAGACAGTTCCTAATGGAGTCATAACAAGCAATTCTTCGCTCCTCCTCCAGGGCCTCCTGAGCAGCGGCCTTCTGAGGACCAAGAACTGAGGGAGCATCAGAGAGGGAGAGGTGGCCCAGATGCTCACAGTCTGCTAGCCTATCTCTTTGCTTCCAAGCTCCTCTCTCCTCTTCTCATTCTTCTTCCCTGAAGAAGGTGAATTTGGCATGTTTCTCTCTAGCTGTAATTTTTTTTCTAGTTGCTCTTGTTTCTTAAACAGCAAAGACAAATAATGAGGTGTAATTTGATGGCTTCATATCCTATTTAACTTTCCCAGAAAACACACACTTAACCTCACTTAACACCACCTGGTGAGAACTGAAACCAGGCTACTGTGTATCACTTAAGGATGTAGGGGAAGGAAATAGGGGAGAAGGAAGTGTGCATATTTAGGAGGCCAGCCATTATTGTGCTTTGTCCTCTCGTTTCCATTTGCTCAGCACCAGTTTCTGGGCTCATGACCATGTGACCTCAGAAGCAAGTGCCTTCTGAAGCTGGGAGTCAGAAGATTCAGTGTCTAGGGCCACCTTTCATTAAACCAGTTGTCTTGTCTCCCAGCACACCTTCAGCCCCTCTCGGTTAAGCAAGTCCTTTGTCCATCAGAGGGGTCAGTCTAGATGGGCTCTACTGTGTCTTTCCACTTCCCATGGTCTGTTATTCCATATTTCATACTTTACCCTGCTGCACGCTTCTGGTATAGGGTTGGCTTCTGCCCAAGACTATGCTATTGGCCCAGGAAAAATAAATACGTCTGGGGCCTGTGCTGTCACAGGCCTTGCTTTACATGGTTTTAGGGGTGTTCAGGCTATCTTGGTGTCTCACAGTAAGACCCCCGCCCCAGCAGAAATCCATTTTCAAAGAGGAGTGTTAAAAGATGTGGTATTATCCAGTAAAGAATGCTCTGTGGAAGGTGACATGTTGTTTTTAGTCCCCTGTAATTTATCTTTCAACAGAGGGCAGCCTGGAGAAGAAGCAATAAACTATGACTTGCAAATGTCAGGGTGTTGATTCCCATGGATGGTGTCTAGACCCTCCTTGATGGGGAGCTGTTGTCAAGCATGAATACTTTAGAGTCTCATTGATTGTTTCTTATCTCTGAAAACCCAGTCTATGAGAAACCAGATAAGCACTGTTAGTTTGGGTCTCAACTGTCCCCTAGAGGCCCATGTCCTCAACCCAAGGTACTACTGTAATGCGGTAGAACCTTTAGGGTGTAGAACTGAGCCATAGGAAGTCAGGTCATTGGAGACATGATCTTGAAGGGATCCTGACCTCTTCTCAATCCTTTCTTCACTTATTGGCCACCAGAAAATGAATGGCTTCCTTCACTACCTGTTCCTTCCATGACATTCTGCCCTGTTGCAACGCAAAGTCTAAGCAACCACGGACAGACACCTCTGAAAACAGGCATGCTGGCTGGTTTATGTAAACTAGACACAAACCTAGACATATTTGGAAAAATGGGATCTTAATTGAGAAAATGCCTTCCTAAGAATGACCTGTAGACAAATTTGTAGAACATTCTCTTGATTAGTGATTCATGTGCCCATTGTGGGTACTGCAATTCCTGGGAAGGTGGTCCTCATCATATAAGAAAGCAGGCTGAGCAAGCCATATGTATCAAGCGAGTAAGCAGTATTTCTACATGGCTTCTGCTTCAGTGCCTGTCTTGAGTTCCTGCCCTAACTTTCTTTGATGATGGACTGCGATATCAAAGTCTAAGTGAAATAAACCCTTTCTTCCATTAGTACTTTTGGTCGTGGTGTTTTATCACAGCAATAGAAAGCTAACTAAGACACAAGGAAACCAAGGTAAATGGACCATCTTTGTCAATTTTCACTGCACGGAAAATGACTAGCACAACACTCTGACAGACTCCTATTTGAATAAAACTGAGGAGGAGAAACCTACTTCAGTTAAACCAAACATACCAGACATGGAGATCGGTAATTAACCGGAAGGGTTTGAAGCTGGATAGTGGTACTATATAGTCTCTTCCTCGGGTGATCTGCCTCTGTGGTGACAAGAAGTATCTGTAAATGATTTCTCCCTGTGTTGCCTATGCATTGGGAGAGTAAGTAAAGGCCCTCCCGGGCTTTGACTGATTAAACTCTGGTGTTTGAGTGCTTGAGCTGAAAGCCTGAGACCCAGACTTGTGTCTTCTGTCTTATTGCCATCAAGTTTAATGAGCCTTCTCCATAGTTGTGATATATCTTCAGATCACTTATGCAAGGATTTGAATGGGAGTCCTTTACACTGTTCATGTCTTTGTATGAACTTCCAGCTGTGGCTTGGCTCTGGTGTGTCTCCCAAGGTGCATGGGCTGGTGATTTAGTCTCCAATGTATCGTTGCTGAAAGTTGCAAGAGCCTTTAACAGATGTGGTCAAGTAGAGGTTGACAGACTGTAGGGTGATGGACACCAGCCTTAAAGAATGTTAGTGCCCGTGTTGTGGTAGTGGGTCAGGATCTCAGAAGCGAAATTGTCTTTGTTATACATACCATCTTGTCTGCCATGTGCTGCTGAGTGGATCTTTGCCAGATGCCAGCAATGTGCCTCTTTGGACTTTTCAGCCACTAGAACCATGAGCCGTTTGACCCTACTTTATTTATATTTACTGAATCTGAATCTGGGGTGCTGTGCTGTTAGAGCATTTGTTTGGTTTTGTTTTCTTTTACAGAGGGTATTTAAGCCCATTTGTGTCACTGCTTGTCTGACAGAGGAGAGATGGTGAGTCGGCTATGTTGACCCATCCGCCAGGAATCATTCTGGATATACTTAAACAGGCATTCTTGTACTCATTTCTCCTTTCTCTGCCCTGCTCTTCAACCAACTTTCCTGGCCATTTTCTAGCTTTTAAGCCATTACTTTATCTTTTTTGGTGGCAATTCCTCTCTGATCTGCTAGCTGCAAGGCAGTGGGTTTGTGGGGTCCAGGGAACTAGACATACAGTCTAAGAAAACACACACCTTTTCCAGAGAGAAACCCAGAGGACAATGAGAGTTAAATGTGTGCTTGGGAGGTCTACCACAACGGGAAGAACACAGGTCAGACATGAAGATGGCAGGAGCCTGGACTTCCACCCCATCTGTACGGTGCTAAGCTGGTGTCACCTCTACGGACCTTTGAGTTCCTCACTTGTGAGACAAATATGAGCTACAGAATGACTTCTAAGGTTACTTTCAGCATAAATATGTTATTGTTAGAATTTGGCCCACACTCCAGCTGTGTGACCACACATGCGCAGTTCAGGAGTTAAGCAAAGGGTCTTGTGTCTTATGTCATCAGTGTGTGCACACAGCGTGGTCACACAATCAGCACACGTGTGGTGTAGCTCTGTAAGCCCACCCGTGTGTGTTCACCGGGAACCCTTAAAAGGCCAGATGCAGACCCCACCCTCTCTCTCTGGTCTGCTCCCTCTCGCCCACCCCACCATCTTTCTCTCTGCCTTCCGCAAGTGCTCTTTCCCAGGCCTGTTCCCTCCCCCCTCCCCCTGCTAATAAAGCTCTCTGCTACCAGGTAGCATGGCTGTGGCTCATGACCTCTTCACGTGGTAACCAGCACCGTAAACCACCCCGTTTATCATTCATTTCAGTTATGATGATGTAGGTTGAGAAAGAGATGGGTTTGATGTGTGGGAGAAGAAACTAAAATAGGTATCTGCATCCTACACCTTTGGACGATTGCCATTTGGTGATCTACCAGAAACAAAGATAGGCAGGCTGAGGTGAGTGGCTCAGTGCTAGAGTAATTGCCTAGCGTGCACATAGCTCTGAGTTTAAACTCTGGGACCACAAAAGAAAATAGAGTTGGGTTGAGGGAAAGGGGAAGGGACAGAAGCTAAGGACAAAGACACCAGCTTGGACGTGAACACTGCTCAATTAATTAAAAAAAAATCCATTTTCCCCATACTTCACTGTGAGTCAGGGACTGGGTCTGGCTTGTTCACATCTGGGGGAACACTGGTATAGAGAATGCTCTCAGTGTATAATTCCTGGAAGAATAGAAGGTTAAACGAACCCACGGTGGTTACCATTGCTCCTGCTATTCAGGCCCTTACCAGTCCATCTGATGATGTGTCTGCTTATGTTAGGCCTCTTCGTACAGCTTACGGTAAGGTTTTCAGCCAGGATAGGTGTGTATGGTAGAAGCAACAGTGATCTGTTCAAAGGCTGGCCTCTGTCTTAGTTAGGGTTCCCATTGCTGTGATAAAACACCATGACCACAAGCAACTTGGGGAATAAAGGGTTAATTTCACTTTCACTTGCACATTACAGTTCATCATCTGAAGAAGTCAGGACATAAACTCAGGGCAGGAACCTGGAGGCAGGAGCTGAAGCAAAGGCATGGAGCAGTGCTGCTTACTGGCTTGTTCTCCATGGCGTGCTCAGCCTGCTTTCTTATACCATCGAGGACCATCTGCCCAGAGGTCACACCAACCACAGTGGGCTGGGCCCTGCCACCTCAGTCATCAAAGAAGAAAATGCCTGACAGATTTTCCAACAGGCCACTCTTATGGAGGTATTTCTTCAATTAATATTTCTGATTTCCACATGACCCTAAAGTATCAAGTTGGCACAAAAACTAGCCAGCACAGCACTGGAAATAGACAGGGGAGGATTGTCCCCAGGTCCCTGAGGAACCTATTTGACTATGTGCTTTGGTTTCAGTACTTGTAAATGGGATTGAAGATGTGGTCACCTGATGTTTTTATGAGTGGCTTTCAGAAGCAATCCAGGAAAAGTGAGTGTCATTGCCAAAGCTCATAGAGGAATATATAGTGTGATTATGCCCTAATTCATAGCAGAATATCACCACTGCCATAATTTTGTGACTTGGTACCTCATCTAGCAAAGGATGCTGTCTTGGTCAGTTTTCTACTGCTGTGAAGAGATACCATGACCAAGGCAACTCTTATGAAAGAAAGCGTTTAATTGTGGCTCACTTACAGTTTCAGAGATTTAGTTCATTATCATCATAACAGGAAGTGGAGCAGCACACAAGCAGATATGCTGCTGGATTGGTGCTGAGGGTTCTATATCTGGATCCACAGGCAGCAGGAAGAGAGAGAGAGATACAATGGACCTGGCTTGGGCTTTTGAAACCTCAAAGTCCACCCCCAATGACATACTCCCTCAACAAGGCCACACCTACTCCAACAAATAGTGCCACTCCCTAAGCATCTAAATATATGAGCCTATGGGGACCATTCTTATTCAAACTACCACAGATGCCATCCCAGAAATATAGATTTATAGCAGCAGATGATGGGCCAGCAGGATAGGGCTGTGAGTTTATCATGACGCAGGAGGAAAAAGGGAAGCAGAAGGACCAGAAAGTGGAGACTGACTTCTATTCTAGGATGATGACACCCCTTGCCAGGCCAGAATTTTCAGAGGCTCTCCTGTGATGTCCTGAGAAAGGAAGCTTTACAATACCCCCACAGGCCAGGCAGTGGTGACCCACGCCCTTAATCTCAGCACTCTGGGAGGTAGAGGCAGGTGGATCTCTGAGTTTGAGGCCAGACTGGTCTACAAAGTGAATTCCAGGACAGCAAGGACTAAACAGAGAAACCCTATCTTGAAAAACCAAACCAAACCAAACAAACAAAACAAGCAAAACAATACCCCCACAGTTTCACACAAGTAAACTTAGAATGTAGGTGGCGTTTTTTTTGCTACTTCAGCAGGAGCCACAGTGCTCACCTCTCAGAGCTCTGGAGTCCGGAAGTGCTGAGGCAGGCATACCAGGACACCAGGTGAGGTCAGAGAAAGATCTGTGTCTTTAAGATGTTCACAAGCCTCTGCCTTCAGCATTTGAATGAGCCAAGGAGGCTGTGGAAAACACACACGCTAGACCCAGCCACATGCAAGTGCCTCACTCCAGTGGCCGCTGTAGTTGGGTACAGTGCCTCCAGTGTGGGGTAGATTTCCAGGGAGGAATCCACACTGAGCTTGTCTTCCCTCTCAAATAATCCTCTCTAAAAGAGACATGAGAGTTTGAACCATCTTCTCTCTTCAAGATGGTCAGATGTTCCTGACACACTTTCTTGCTCTCACTCTGCTTCTCTTTCTTTGTGTTCTGTTTCCTTTTCCAGAATGTTCGTTGTCAACGTTCATCATTTATAAAGGAAAAAGAAGACATAAGGGCGAGTTGAAATGGTTACCTGGCTTTCTCCTCTTCTCAGCTTACTGAAGAATTGGTGTGATATGATAAAACCACACTTACAGAAAACCTTAGTGCCGAGCCCTGCCCACCATCCATGTGCTCTAGAAAATACCTCCTCAAAATACACCATGGCCGTAAGCCCTGAAGCCTGGGATCCTTAGAAAATCATTAGAGGTGGGGAGAAGCTGATCAATGGTCACTGTTTTCACAAGGGAGGAAAATGTGCTTCTGTGTGTTACAGGACAAGAGATGACCACACATGACGCTTGCATATGAGTTTTAAAAGCTAGAAAAGGTTTTGAATGTTTTCATCATAATGAAATAATAAAGGTTTGAGGGTTCAAACATACGCTGTATGTACATTTCAAAACATGACATGGCGCCCAATAAGTATGGGCGATTTTATGTGTCAGTTAAATATTGACTACTTTGATTATTTTTGGAAAAGATGTCATCAGAGAGGGAGGAGAGATGGGCAAAAGATGAGATGAGAAAACAAAAGACTGAGTGTTACATGTGTTTGCTTGCTTTAAGTGACTTCTATGATTTTAATCACAAGTGAGGGATAAATTCTTCCATCTCTGAAACGCTCAGTGGCTCCTATGTAAACTAGCCGACCGTGCTCAGACTGCGAGCCTCAGCATGTCTCCAGCTGCAGAACAGCCTGCTGGCTTTGCTCTTAGCAATCGCTGTGAAGTTGCCTCCATTAGCTGGTTTCTGAGCACCAAGCAACGTGTTGTCTTGATTGACAGGATAATGTTAAGTGCACAGTTCTTTGGTGACACTGGGTTTTTACTTCACTCTAATTGACCCCAGGAAGTTAAGGCATCACTCTTCCTCAGGAGTGAAAAAAACCCTCCCTTCTGCTGCTGCCCCCCTGCACTGACTCCAGCCCCACAGATCCACTCTGCACCAACCTCAGCCTTCCGAAGGCTCAGGGGCTGCAGCAAGCACTTACTTCTTGGGTTTATTTTCAGTTACTCCTCCCTTCTGCTCATTTATTGCACCAAGCCTTGGGTCAGGGCGTTGATGAGCATTTTACTACCATGAAGCTTTAATATAATTGAAATGACTTTTAATGATCACTTCTTGTTGTACAATTTTCAGTTTGGCCAGCTATTCAAATGTTCACATATAGGGGAAAAAAAAAAGTTTTACTGTGTCTGTCCTGGCTAGTTTTATGTCAATTTGACACAAGCTAGAGTCATCAGAGAGGAGGGAGCCTCAATTGAGAAAATTCCTCTATAAGATCAGGTGCAGGCAAGCCTTTATGGCATTTTCTTAATTAGTGATCAATGGGAGAGAGCCCAGTTCATTGTGGGTGGGGCCATCCCTGGCCTGGTGGTTCTGGCTTCTATAAGAAAGCAGACTGAGCAAGCCATGGAGAACAAGCCAGTAAGCAGCACCCCTCCATGGCCTCTGCATCAGCTTCTGCCCCCAGGTTCCTGCCCTATTTGAGTTCCTGTCCTGACTTCCTTCAATGATGAATAGTGACATGGAAGTATAACCTTTTCCTTCCCAACTTGCTTTGATCATGGCATTTCACCACAGCAATACTAACCCTAACTAAGCCAGTATCTATTTTTCTATTAATTTCAACTTATTTATGTTCTCTCATATTACCTAGCTACATACTGCATGGTATTCACTTACTAACAATGCAGCATTTTGAAAGAGATAATTTATTCACTGTACCTCAAATCAACTTAAATGAATTATGTTAATATATTATGATTTGTGGAGGTTACAATCAGCATTAAAGAGAGATGTCACAATCCATTTTTACTATTTTTACTTCTGAAAATTACCTCAAGAAATTATGAGACTTTTGATTTATTATTAGAACCTTGTTAGTGTCTATTAGGAATGTCACAGACATTGTTCATGATAACTGATATCTAAAATAAGTATTTAGAGCAACATTATACATGATAACAAATATCTAAAATAAATGCTTAACAATTTTTATTTTATGATCCTTCATGGTGCCAGTTTAATGGTATAAAGAGAAAAAGATTGGCAAAAATCATAGGCAACATAACTGTATAGAAAAGTATAGACCTCTAGAGTGATTTCCAGAATACTTTGAATGAAATATTAAGTAATAATATGGCTTGGACAATTTTACATAAAAAACCAGGACAACTTTAGTTAATTGAATTGTACTGAAAATTACAATATATTTTTCCATGACCCACTGAAGTGCAAATCATTCCATTTATGGTACAATTTACCTTGGAGATGGAGTTTATAAAGGGAAGGTAGTTATCAGTCTATGCTGGAAACACCATTTTTCTCCTCTTAGGGAAAATAGGAGTTCCCTCATGCTGTGATTGGGGAAAATAATGACCCCCATGTTCCTGTAAGTAGGGCATTTCTCACCTAAAAGTCTGAAATCCCAAATTATCTTAACTTTGAAACTTTTTGAACCAGACATGATGTCACACGTGGAAAATTCTACTCCTGATCTCTTGTGATGGATCATGTAGGTGCATTAAAAATGTTGTATGAGATTCTCTTTATGTGTGTAAGGCATAGATTAAATAAGGGAATTTCATATTTAGATTTGAGTCTAATGCCCAAACAGTTAAAAAAAATCTCAACACTAGAAACCTCCCTGGTACCCAGCATTCTTTCTAGTTAAGGGACACTGCCAGTGTGTAACAGACGACAGTGATGATTGTGTGTTGGCTTACACAATGTTTTGTTGTGACTTCTATTTCTGCTTCCTGCCCAGTGTGTTCTTCTAATAGTTGGCTCTTTTCACTCTTCACTCTGGGTCCTGGCTCTGTGTCAAGTGGAGGTCACATTCTGTTCCTATGTGGTGGTGTCCCAGTGTCTGGGCAGTGGGCAATGGCTGAAGGCCAGAACCAGGTTCCTGGCTCACACAGAGGGGCTGTAGGGATGTGTGCTACCTCCATCCTTCCTCCAGTGGGATTTGAGAACTGGTCTTACTTTGACTCAGGACAAGAGAGGAGCAGTCAGACCACTGCCTCTACCAGTCAAGCAATAGAAGCAGCCATCATGCCGGGACATCTATCCTAGGCTCTGATTTCCTTTGTGACAAAGTGGTGGCATGGGCTTCTCCCTTTTAATGCCTGTTTTATGGAGGGATTTCAATTTCCCTGACCTCAGCTGCCTATATTAACCCAGAATTCTGTTCTCACCCCCCCTTTTACTTTCCTTGTAGTCACAGGATGATATCAATCTTTGGGGAGATTTTCTTCAACACCGTAGAATAAGAGAGTCACTGAATCCTCATCTCCAGCTGTAACTATTACTAGAGTTCAAGCTCTCAAACGTCAACCTCTGGAAGATGGCACATCCCCCTCCCTCTCATCAAGCAGCTCATCCTTCCCTGGTTGAACAGGCACTACCAAAGAGGCTGCTTAACTCCAGTGGTTGTCACTGAATATGGATGTCTCCAAGGAAGGTTCCAGTGCTACCAGCCCGAGGTCGACGTCATGTTTTTGGCAAGAAGTGAGTGAGGAAAAGTCTGGCTGGATATTTAATATGGGACGTAGGAAATGAAACAACCTGAATAGACTCGGTGAGTCCCCTGCCTGTTAAGGGTTAATGCAAACGTACAAAAAGGACCAGGGTATCCCCACCACTTACATGCTCATGGCTGTTGGGGCCTGTACACATGCATGGGAGAAATAAGATCCTGTGGAAGTGTGACAATGGCTACTGGGCAATGGGTAATGGCTGCATGGCTCCCCCCCCCCCCCAGCACTAGTTCATCAGAGAGAATAGGGAGCCTGAGTGAAGAATCACAGGTGCTCCTTGGCTATCCTCAGATTGCTAAGCTATGAGACACATGGGCAACTCCTAGAAGCCAGCTTTAGGGGGGCTCAAAAGAAAAAAGACTGCCCCAGAGACTCCACTGGCTACAGTAAGACCCACACAGATTATCACAGATGAATCTAAAGTATCTCCTAAATAAGAAAAGAAAACCAACAGGACAAAAACAGCAACAGCCTCAGGGAGTGAAATTAGAGTCCTTACGCTACAGTAGCTAGAGTATGTAAAATCAGTGATAGTCAACAAAATGAAAAGAAAAGACTATAAAGGGATAGTCAACCAAGACCCACATCTAGAAAAAGACGAACTGCTGACTTGGCATTCATCTATATTGATTAATTCATGACCTTTGGAATTTCAGATTTTCTTGATTATGTAGGCCTTCAGAAACGGCCAGTGAAAGTCATGTTCTCTTACTTGCTTGAAGACAGTCCATAAGCCTGTGACTTACAGTACTGTATATGTTTCCCTCAGGACCCGTCTCGAATACCTGGGGATTAGTTACTCAATAGCTTTGGGCTGCTGAGAGAAAAGGAGGACAATGCAGGGAAAGGATTAGTGATACCCTTGCCTGGCTCTGAGGAGACTGTCCAGTCAGTTAGGACAGCTGACGGAAGCTGCATAAGGTAGTGACCCACACTGAGTCAGTGGAAGGGCCAGACTAGTAAGCAAGATGGTGGAGAAGAGAAGGCTTTCATCCAGATAGCTGGAAAACATAGTGGCAAGGTGCTGCAGGGCTCCCTAGAGGAGGCTTCATTTACCACAGAAAAAAAGGAATGTCTTGGAGGGAAGGCATCATCCTCACAGAGACTTCACTTACCTTCCCCTAAGCAAACTTATGGCGGTTTACTTGAGTAACAGCTTCAGGGGGAAGGTGACTCCTCCTCACATTTGGAGAGTGTTGGGCCCAGGCCTTGAGTTGGTGAGAATAAGACAGCACTGGATGAGTCACCACAATTCCCATGTTAGAGTGGGGGCCCATGGGAAAGGGAGCGAAGAAAGTTCCGGCCCAGGTCTGGTCTGACTCCCAGTGGGGTGACAGGGGCCAGGGAGCATAACAGCTACTTCTTTGACTCTACATGTGTGCAAACGGGCTAGCAATGCTTGCTGGGATAACAAGTTTCTCCCCTGCCTCTAGTCTAAGATACAATGGAACACCAACTGGAAGTATCTAAAAGGAACCCATAGATAACATCGCCTCCCTGAAGATCTAGATTAGTTGCACGTGAATTGTGCAGAGGTGGAGATTGCCATCATAGCCTTGACTTAACTCACAGTCTGGCACTCACAAATGAGCTAGATCTTGGCAGATGTTAGAAGACCACTTTAGACTCAATTAAGTAATAACTACAACTGAATTCCTGTATCTTGCCCAAAGCCCATGCACGGCCTCGGGCTTGTTGTATGTAGTCAATGTTCTGGACAATGGCACATTTATTATTTGCAGCAGAGAGCAGTCTCATTCTTAGCTGTGTTAGCCTCATCAGCCGTGGCCATGACACATCTCAAAAGGACCGGAAACACCCAGGTACCACAGCATGCCACACTGCTCCACTACATTGATAATAGCATGTTCATAATACCAGGGTATCAGAAAGTGGCAAGCATGCTGAAGGCCATTGTATCATCATATGCTCCAGAAGGTAGGAGCTAAGCCCTACAAAGATTTGGGGGTGCACCAGCTTGGTTTCCATCAGAGAAACAGGAACACTGTGAATGACATACAGTAAGAGCGAGGCCTCCTGTGACAGAGGAAATAGCTCAATAGTCTGGGTCAAGCTATTCTGCACTTGGTGTGGTCTGAATCCAGCAGAAAAGATGGATATGAAGTGAAAGAGACTAAGGACAGACTGACACCTCTAAGGACAAACTACAGCCTCCTAGAGACACTCACTAGGACTCTTGCATCTGATACTACTTCCAACCACCATGGTATGAGTGACTTGCAGGATTTGTTCCCCAAAGGGCTACATGGGCACATGGCTCCAGACTCAGCAAAGCCAAGTTGTAGAGCTGGGATGTGGGGAGTAACCTTGGCTGAGGCCCCCTCTGCAAGCTCAGCCCTCAAGTTAGTACAGATATGAAGAACCATGGCTACTTGATGCAGCAGGTCCAGGGTGCAATGCAAACAGTGTGGCTACTTGGGCCTGGAAGGACCCATGCAACCAGAAGGAAATGTCAGTGGCAAAGCATAGTGTGTGGAGTGTGGGATGAGCCCCAGCAGCAGATTGAAAACTTGGGCCCTAGGGCCCTAGGACAGTGGAGAAGTCCAGGTTGTCTGTAACAGGGAGCTCATGTCCTCTGAAAAAACAGCTCCTGGAACATCATTGTTCAGGCATAAACTGAAGGTCTGTCCTAACAATGCCAAGGGTTATGTGGCCCAGTCTGCTCACAAAGTAGAAAGGAATCCCTGCACTGAAACACTTGAAAAATAACAATTGTCACCAATTGACAAGTCTTGGTGACTATACATTGTCCAAAAGTCAATATGCAGAATATACTACCCTTAGCATAGTAAGCAGCCAGGCTTGATGCAATATCCATCCCTGCCAGGGCTAAAAGAATGATCCATACTGGGTAAGCGAAAGTTTCTTCCTTACCCCCACTACCTTGCTACCCACATCTGGGTAGTGGTTTAACAGCATGACTGCTAGAACTAGAGGGCCTAGGGAACTGGTTAGGAGAGCGTGGCATCTGTTGGCAGTACCACAACCAGATCCACTGAGCAACCATGTGACCTGGGACATGTCCTTTACTTACTAAACACAGGAACAGCAGTGGCAATCCAGAGAGGCAAAGACTGAGTTGTCAGTGATGGCACTCAGGCACTCAAAGTCTTCTGAGCACCAGCCCTGTTCTCTAGAGACTGGCAGTGAGCAAACAGACAGGCCCTCTGCCCTGCTTAGAGTCTAGAAAACGGGTGAAACATGTCAGCAAACAAGTCGGCTCTGGGTATTTCTAGTGATCTGGCTCCAGGACCTCATGTACACCCAAATCCAAGTACTCAGGCCCTTCCTGTCAAATTGTGTGATGTTGCAGAGAGCCTGACCCATCTTCCATACATACCAAATCACCTCCAGCGAAACATCAGTGTCTGCCAATTGGCATGAGCAGGTGGGTATAAATTGTGTGTGCTGTGGAGAGCACTGTGGGGGGGGGGGGGTAATTTTAGATACAGTGGCTTGAGATGGTGGCTAAAAGCAAAGACTTAAAAGGAAGAAAACAGCAAAGCAACCAAGGAGTCACCACACAGGAAGCTCCAAAGTGCAGTGCAGGCCACAGGCATGCTAGAGGGAGGATCAGGGGACAGCAGTCAGTATGAGGAGGGAGAGAGGAGGTAGGTCAGGGAGACAGGAGACTGTCACAGGAAGTGCCTAGTGCACCCCAGCACATAGCAGGGACTCCGGTCTGTGATTGTTACAGTTCCCCTTTCATCCTTGGGGGATAGGTTCCCTACACTCCAGTGGGTACCCAAACTTGCACGCAGTACTGAGCCTTTGGCATCCTATGTTCACTCCCTGTGCCTACACGAGATGGTAGAGTTGAACTTCTCAGAAGAGATGAACAAAGACTGTTAAAGTAAGATTGTACTGTGATAAAGCTTAACACTCATGAGTTGTTTATTTCTGTAATTGAATGTTTTACCGTGGTGGCGGCCTGAGTAATGGAAATTGTGGCTGAGAGAAGATTGGCAGGCTTGAGGGAGTAAGCTGTATGAAGTGAGAATAAAACTCGGTTCTTCCCGTGGAGTTAGTCCATCGGACACCCTGTTTTCTGTTACCCATCCCCCACAGAGCTGCGTGGCTCATGGCAGGCTCCTTGGGTCAGACACAGCATGAGCTTTGATTGCCCTTGACCCTGGTTTCCACCCCACACCCACTTTACACACTCCTTCCTCCCAACCTTCTCCCCGCTCCAGAAGATTGAACAAAGGCTAGAGGCTCACAGCTCCCTGTCCCTAAGCACCCAGAGGAAAAGCTGATCTGAGCCAACGTTTGTAGAAGGTCTGTAGGAAAACATTCTACCTTGCTCACCTTAACATTTTCCCCCACATCTGTTTAATAGAATGTTGGCATCCAGCTGTGCATGGTGCAGAAAGAGGGTTCTCTGAGAAATCAGTAAGGCAGAAGAGAAGGCAACCTCAGGTGTCTTGTACTGTGTGGGCCCGAGGTCCTCCTCTGAAACACACTGTGCACAGCAAAGCTCCATGTCTCTCCCATGCAGCATGAACAGGGGATGGCCTGAGGGCCATTCTGCCCCATGCTCAGGAGCTGATGATCAACACAAAATGAACTTCATGTTTGCTTGTTTTTTTGTTTTTTGTTTTGATTTGGTGTGGTGTTTTTTGTCTTACTGTTTGTTTTTGTTGGTTGGTTGGTTTTGATATTTGTTTTGAGACAGAGAGAGATAGAACATGAAGTTGGGTGGATAAGGAAGTGGGAAGGACTGAAAAAAAAAACATTGTTCAAAGGAAAAAAATGTAACATGTAACACTGGGAAATTTGAAAAGGCTTGTATTAATATTAATTAACTGTAATTAATTAATATTAATTATTAAGTTGACAGGATCTAGAATCATCTGAGACAAAGCTCTGACCAATGTCTGTGAGGAGTTATGTAGTGGTGGGCATGCCTTTGAGGAATTGTCTAGATTCAGTTAATTGAAGTGCGAAGACTCATCTTCTCTGAGTGGCTCCATTCCTTGGGCTGGGGTCCTGGACTGAATAAAATAAAGAGAGTGAGTCAAACCCGAGCATTCATTTCTTGGTTCTCTCTGCCTTCTGACTGTAGGTAGACACAGTGTGACCAGTCTCCTCCAGCCCCCTCTCCCCACACACCCATGGCCTTCTACCCTGAGAAGACTGGACCCTTGAACTGAGAGCCCAAACCAAGTTGCTTCTGGCTGGTGTGTTGCCATAGCAACAAGACACACAGCTGAGACAGCCGGCAATCTGTCAGTGATTCAGTAAGTTGGCCTCTGGAACAGAACACTGCAGGGCAACCCTCCCATTTGATTAGTAAGCCTTCAGGAAAGGGGGCAGGGCTAGCAGAGTGTCTGTTAGAGCAGAACTGTTCAACAGCCTGGAGTGGCTTCCACCTGCAGCCCCAGAGAGAAGCCACGAGGCAGTGAACCGTGGCAAGGATGACCCTCACACATGCTTTCCCGGGAACTAGTTCTAGGAACTGACATGATTTTTGAGTCTTCCTAGTTCAAAAATAAAATAACTTTTGCCCGGGGGCAAATAGCTTCAGCACATCGGACTGGATTGGATGATGGAGCACGGGTGGAGAAAGGAGGGTGGAGCCAGACTGGAAGTGAGACCCTCAGCAAAGGTCCTCTGAAGGGCGAGCGTGGCACATGCGCAGTTATGTGGAGGGTGGGAATACGCATGCATGTTGGCTATGCCCAAGCCTGTGTGGAGGTGGGCATTTGTAGGTTTATGTGTACATGTAGCATCTGAACTTACTCCCTGTCTGAGTGCTGTGAGATGTGAGAACTGAGTATGAGATTGTATTGGGTGGGTTGGATTCTTTGGGATTGTGTGTGTGTGGGGGGGGGGGGGGGTGGGGTGTGTGTGTGTGTGTGTGTGTGTGT
>CABHPP010138738.1:0-11063 GCA_902168425.1 Peromyscus attwateri | reverse complement strand
AAAAAAAAAAAAAGGAGGAGCCGCATCATGGAGTCTTTCGAACTGGATCCAGGACAGAGAGTCTCTCAGTCTTTAGGATACATCTCATTTCTTTGTTTCTCTTAAACTATAAACCAAGCAGATTTGGTGTGTGTGTGTGAAAGAAAAATCAACACAGATGTTGAGAAGTGGGCTACCAGACAGGGCCACAGGAGCATAAGAAGTGCTCAGACCTTGGAGCCATGAATCACTCACTGAAGCAGCCCGGCAGCCCAGTCCTGGAGAAATGACATGGCCCTATGCATATGCCCAGCTAGATGTGGTTTCTTCAGGCTGAAACTCTGTGTGTGTGTGTGTGTGTGTGTGTGTGTGTGTGTGTGTGTGTAGATGGGTGGACAGTGGTGCCCTGAATGTAACTTCAGTGGTGATAAGAGTATATCTAAGGTTTCTAAACTTTATGAACATTTTTTCAATATCTCCTTCATAGATTCATCCTCAGTTCTCCCAGCAAACTGTTATTTGACATTTACACTAAATAGGCAATAGAGACACACATGAATAAGACATAACCTGTGGTGATACATTGTGTACACTAATAAACTTGCCTGAGGATCAGAGGACAGAACCAGCCACTAGATTAGCATAGAGGTCAGGCAGTGGTGGCACACACCTTTAGTCCTATCACTCAGGAGGCAGAGATCCATCTGGGTCTCTGTGAGTTCAAGGCCACACATGAGACTGATCCAGTATAGGAGAGAAACAGAGCCAGGTGATGGTGGCACACACCTTTAATCCCAGCACTTGAGATCTCATGCCTTTGCTAGGGAAGCACACATGCCTTTAATCCCAGGAAGTAATGTGGCAGGGCTGAGAAAGGTATATAAGGTGTGAGGAAACAGAAACTCACTCTCTTTAGGCTGAGGATTTCATAGAGGTAAGAACCAGTAGCTGGCTGTTCTGCTTCTCTGATCTTTCAGGCAAGTTTATTAGAGTACACAATATATCACCACAATAACCCATTGCCAAAGAGGTCCTCACAGCTCCTTCTTCAAACACCCTTCTGGTCTGTATTAGCTGCACAGGATGCTCAAGAAGAAGAGGTGAATCCGCCCTCATAGACCTCATGGTCTTGCAGGGAATTCAAAACACCAAAGAATGAATGAAGTGCTACAAGGGGAAATCCCCATTTAAGGAAGGAGAGAGAGACAAGTGCCAAAGGAAGAGCTTAACCCACACATAGTTAGGCCCTGTGAAGGAACTAAGAGGTCCTCTTAGGGAGAAGCCGGACGTATGCAGAAATGAAGATTACCCTGAGTGGCTGGAGTACAGAAAGGGCAGGTGTTGTGGGGTAATCTTTTCGTACACTGTGAAGTGTGTCGCTGTGATTGGTTTAATAAAGAGGTGAATGGCCAATAGCTAAGCAGGGAGAATAGGCGGGACTTCTGAGGAGAAAGAGGAACTCAGGATGAATCCAAGCATGAGAGAGATGCCTGCAAGACACTGAGGAAGTCAGATGTACATTATGGAGGAGAGGTAGCTAGCCACGTGGCAGAACATAGATTAATAGAAACAGGTTAATTCAAATTATAAAGGCCAGTTGGGAATAAGCCTAAGCTAAAGACCAAGGTTTCATAATTAGTAAGAAGTCTCCATGTCATTATTGGGGAGCTGGTAGTCCAAAAAGAAAGTCGGACAAGAAGGACTTACTACAGCAAGGGGGTAGGGCAGGCACGGGGTGAGGGTACTTGAGTGTTGGAGACCAGATTTTGAAGGCCTGGTATCATGGGCCTGTAACCCCAACTACTTGAAGAAGCTGAGGCTAGAGCAGGAGGACCACAGGTTCAAGGCCTTGAACTTTGGCTGCAGAATAAGTTTAATACTAGCCAGGCAATGCAGTAAGACTCTCTGTAAGGCAAACTGCAGGAGAATGAAAAGGCTTGGCATGTAGCTACTGCTGTAGTGACTTGCTTAGAACCCTGGCTTCTATCCCCAGCACAGTGGCAGGGAGAAGCTAAGGGGCTGGAGTTTGGGAAAGGTGAGAGCTTGTGTTTTGAGGCCATTGGTAAAGCCCATGAAAGGACATTCCTGAGTCTGCCACCCCCAGATCATCTTCTGCTGGGATTTCAGGCTCCAGCTTGGTGTGGAGTAAGTCTCAAAGGAAAGGAATCTCCTTTTCAGGGATCAGGGAGTTCTTCAGGTCTAAAGGTGGGAATTGGCCATGGATGCGGGGGTATAGAAGGTAGGAATGCAGTCTTGTGTTCTCTGTGTTTGTTAGTGGGCAGCATCAGTTTTCATGTTGCCTAGTAAGCTCTAAAATTCCACATTGCTGCTGTTTACTGTTTGACAACGTGTTGTCCCTGTTATGAGAGGCCACAAGAGTCAGTTAAAAGATATCAAGAATTTATTAAGGTATAAAATGGGGATAATACACTCACTGGTACAGAACAAGGAAGACGCCACTGCTGATCCTGCTGGTCCAGCTGCTGCTGTCCTGTCCTTCTGCCCCGGGGCAGATGGGGACCAACTGCAAGCTGCTCCATGCCACTTGACCCGTTCCTGGCCACCCAAGAGAGTGAACGACTCCTCTCTCTCCGCTCGCTTGCTCATAAAGGGTCACATATGCAGACAAAGCCATGCCCTCGGGCTTGGACCCCAAAGCCATTGACTGAATGGAACGAATTCCCACAACATGTCCCCATCTTAAATAGAGTGAAGCTGACTACCAGTGTGTGCTGAGTTATGCAGGAGCTGCATCTTCAGTCACTAAATAGACCCAGTCCAACATTCTGTGGAAACAGAGGTGGTCTGTGTAGACTTGAGGCTGTGCCTCAAAGAACAGCCACAGAATAACTTGCATTACATACTGCTGTAATAGAATTACATGAGTGCACTAAGCCTTTCTTTTAATCTGGCAACTGTACCATATTATCCAATGAGCTCAAAGGACAGTAAATTCCAGACACAAATAAGGAAGTGTCATACCACTTGGAGTACTCATAGCATTAAAAAGGGAAGCTGCTTAAACTAGCTCTGACTAGATTTGCCAGAGGCCCCAAGCACATTGGATATTTTGCCTGGGACCCATGAGTGGGCTCTGTGAACCCCAGGGGTGTGTGTGTGTGTGTGTGTGTGTGTGTGTGTGTGTGTGTGTGTGTGGGTTCTCCAATGCCTTACACTTATATGCTTGCCCTGTCCCCTATAAGCAGTAGACATGAAGACATGAACTGTGTGACTTCACATATGAGGCTGGTGTCTTTCCAGAACATCTCTTGACTGCCAGCTGCTATTACCAAATAACTATAGCAGCTGCAAAGACCAAGACTGGGACCTGGTGAAGGCATCACATGACCACAGAGAGGTGGAGTTGAACTGAGGAGGCCTTGGCCTAACTCCATTCCAGCCTAGGCTCCCCAGTAGCCTCTTCCACAGACCAGATCACTTAGAACAAATGCTCTGCAGATTCTGGTCATTTACCACTCATTGCAAATAGTGGTATGACACTTCCTAGACTAGAATTTGTGGAACAGGGCAAGGGAGAGGGCCTAGATATTGAATCTATTATTAAATGCCAACCAGGGTAGTAAAGCCAAATGATGACCTGAACTCTGGACACTGCAGACAGAAACAGGCAGAGGGGCAGAACAGGGAAGGGTGACGGACGCATGTTTCTAAAATGATCTGTGGGATGTTGGATATGTTCACACTTTTTTAAAATGCATTTTTTGAGCTACCTAGGCACTAAGGAAACAGGAAATATTTGCACACCAGGAAATAGAACAGAAGAAAAATGCTGTGGTGTGGATGTGAATGTCTCTCCAAGGCCTGGGTGGTAAAGCATTGTCCCCAAGGCAGTGTTATTGGGAAGTGGCACAGCATTAGGTTGTGGGTCCTTAGGATAAGTCACCAGGGAGTGTCCTTGCTGGGATCTGGGGACTGTGGTGCCTTCCTCTTCTCTCCTCTGTCTGACTTATGGGGTAAGTGGCATTTCTCTGGCACATGATCCCACTATGATGTGCTGCCCTCACAGGCCCAAAGCAGTGTGGCCAATTGGTCATGGACAAAAACCACTGTGAGCCAAGATAAACTTTTAGTCTTTATAAATTAATTACCTCAGGCATTTTGGTATATAGACAGAAAGCAAACACAAATAAGCTTTTTAATTTCTTTTTCTCTTTCATGATTGAAAAGGCCCCTGATCAGTTTGGTGCAGATGAGAAGTTTGAAGACTAGGTCATGTGCCTCTATTGTTTCAAAACTGACTAGCAATACCCAAAGCTTAATGAAGAAAAGCAAGCTCAGCCACATTCATGATAAATGATATGTGAATTCAATGAGAACATTGCACTAGTCAAGGTTCTCATATAAATAAATAGAATAAATACACACATGCAGGCATATATGTGCATATATATATATATATATATACATACATACATACATAAAATCAGCTCATGCTGATAGTAACAACAGTTATCTCCTACCAGAAAGGGTCAGAACCTAGTAGTTATTTAGTCTGTAGACCAGCAGCTGTAATAGTCCCAGAGTGACTGCCTCACACTGTAGAGGTCCCTGGATGCTCAGACCACTCTGCAGTGTACCTCAGGGGCCCTGATCTTGGTTCAAAAACCAGAAGGGTTCCTGAAGATCCACCAGTTCTTAATTCATGACAGAAGCCTGGAAATGCTGGTTCTGATATCAGCAAAGGGATCAGCAGCAGCAGCAAATTAAAAATGGAAACAACCTGATTTCCAATAAACATGGGACTGGTTAAATTATGTCAGATACATAACAAAACAAATATGAAAGAGTAAGCCTGGAGAGAGCACTAATACAAATTATACATACACATTTTTATATGTATATTAGACAGTAGTCTCATGCAGCCTTGATCTCGCTATGTAGGGGAATGGAATGTCCTTGAACTTCTGATCTTCCTGCCTCTACTTCCGAAGTGCTGGAATTCCAGGTGTGTGCCACCATGCCTGGTTTATGTGGTGCTAGAGGCCAAACCCAGGGCTATCTACGTAGTAGGCAAGTCCTCTACCAGCTAAGCCACATCCTCAGCCTTCCAAAGATGTATCATTTCCCCTTCTTTTATTTATTTGTTTATTGTTAATTTATTTATTTTAGGATTTCAGACTTGAGTACAATGAATTTTATCATATTTATCTCTCCGTCCTGTGTCTTCCCATCTCTCTCTCAAATTCATGTCCTCTTCTATAATTATTATAGAATATATTATAGGATTTTTATAGGATTATATATACAACATATATTATAGCCTCTCTATATATATCTGAATCCATCTAGTGTTGCCCTTATGAACATGGGTGTAGGGCTGACCACTCGGGCATGAGCAACCTAGGAGGAAGCTCATCCATGAAGAAAATGACCCTCTGAGTCTTGGGTGCAGGGGTTGTGTTACAAATTTCCTATTGGGGGGTGGGTATTCCACAGTCACGTATTCTCTGTGTTTTGATCAGTTGTGGGTCCTTGTAACAGCCTCTATCTGCTGTAAAAAGAAGTCCCTTTGATGAGGAGTAAGTGCTGCGTTGTACAGATGGGTAGGACTGTTGATAAATGTTCTTCCCAAGAGGCTTGCACAGCACCTGGGACACTGTGAGAGCTAGCCACTGGGGAGAGACTTCCAGGTCGGCAGCAGCTTGATTTTTCCAAATCCGGTGACCGAAGCGAGTGGTCTTCAGCAATAAGGTCTTACCCTCAAGTCCTGGCAGGCAACCAAAAGCAGTGGCAACAGCTTGTGAGGTTAACAATGAAAAGCAAAGTGTGTTGGTGAGGGGAGAACATAGAGCACATGTTTGCATGTGTTTCCATTTACATAAAACTTAGAGTATGCAAGAAATGATAGGAATTGTCATCTGCACGTTAGAGTTGGGGTCAGGAGTAAGCAAAGGAGAAAACAGGCAGAGGAGGAACACAAGACTCACAGTGGGAATTTTTAGAGAGTTTTGATTTTGAAACAGGGAAACATACTCCCTGTATGAAAAAGAAATTTAAAGATTAAGATACGGGCTCCAGGTTGAGCTTTCTAGGTTCGAGTCCACATATACCATGTACTAGATGTGTGTGGCCCATGCTTCCTGTGGAGTATTTATTCCCTCATTTGTAGAAGGGATTGGTAACAAGAGTCCCCAAGCCTTGATTCTGGGATGAAGGAGGATCACACTGGCAAAGTGCAGGAGGCTTGGTGTACACGAAGCACACAGTCCACGCAACAGTTCTCACCTTGGGCTTCCCAGGGAGGGGCAATGGATGGGAGAAGTACACTCGGCAAAGATCAGGGTTACCAGGGCTGAGAAGACTAGACGTGTTTACAAATCAGAATTAACCTTGATCTTGAGAACTAAACTTTAACAGTCACTGGTCAGGAAAGGACTTTAGATGAACTTTGCATGCACATTAAATCTACAGTGCTTAAGACAAGGCAAACAGTCCAGGTACCCGATAGACTTCACCGTCTGAAAGACCCAGAACTGGCTTGAAAAGCAATAACATGACTATGCTTTGTTTTCATGCTTTGCTGTATCATCTTTATTGTATATCACTTTACATGTCCACATCACCCTGTTTACCTTGGTCAGGCTGTTCCATCCAGCTGCATGAGTTAGCATTTTACAGGTGAATGTCAGTGAATGCAATGGTAAAATGAGACCAAGTCAGGGAAGAGGCATGTGGTGTTTGTGCAACCTTGAGCGATCTCCACACCTCCAAGGGGCCTCCTCCCTACAGACGGTAGAGGGTCAAGGGTGGTAAAAACACAAAGCCGAGCAAGGGTCACGTAAGGAATTCGGGTTAGACAGTTCACTACTGCTTCTTACACATTGATCTGATGCTGTTCTGAGGACTGAGGAGACCGAGTCCCCAGGAGACATTCTGGGGAGACACGGGGAGGGACAGCTGGTGACAGCAGCAGGAACCTTAGTGACAAGGAATACATTGCATATGGAAGGCTGGGGGGAAAAGGCTGGTGAAGTTTCACCCTGGGCAATCTGCTTGGAGTGTGACTGCAGTGAAAGAGAATGGCAGGAAGGAGCCACCGCTGCTTCCATACTCTTAGTCAGGCCAGCTTCATCTGCTAAATGGCCCACTGGTCTAACCTGCAGGGAAGCTTGGGAGGTGGAAAGGACCTCAGCTGGAACAGAGCCCAGCTTACAGCAGGTGTTCAACAGAGGTAGCAGTCTTGGTGACTAGTCATTCGAGCAAAAGCTCCTTGGGGACAAGAATTTTTTAAATCCACTTTTATTTTACCTAAGGTACCTAAACAAGGACATTTAATAAGTTTTCAAATTATTATTATTATTATTATTATTATATTATGTAATTATTATTAACATGTGGATGAGGACACAGCACATGTTAGAGGTTTCCGGTCAGTTTGTCTCCCAGTTATGAGGAGAAGTAGACAAATATACAGGAACACTGGACAGCATCAAGGAATCATGAGTGAGGCAAGGGAGGGCTGGCCCTGGGGGACTTTGCTGAAAGAAGCCTGAAGAGCTGACCCTTCTTTCAAGTATATCTGAAATTCAGGAAAAAACCATCTGTAGAATCACTTTTTAAGTTTATTATTTATTTATTTACTTATTTATTTATTTACTTTTTATTAATTAATTAAGTAAGTAATTTATTTATTTATTTATTTATTATGTATACAGTGTTCTGCCTGCACGTATGTCTGCATGCCCAAAGAAGGCACCAGATCTCATTATAAATGGTTGTGAGCCACCATGTGGTTGCTGGGAATTGAACTCAGGACCTCTGGAAGAGCATCCAGTGCTCTTAACCTCTGAGCCATCTCTCCAGTCCCAGATTCACTTTTGATAATACTTGAGTGTTAGCCTTGTGGGAAGAGAAGACATGGCAGGAGGCGAGATGAGGCAAGATTTGGTTCCTCAGCACAAGGAATCAGAGATCTTAGGTATTTTGGAACTGGTGCTGTATGGGGTTTAAAGTCCTGGGCTTGGACATCCATCCTACCTCTTCCTGCAGAAGATGAAACTATTTCTGTGAAGAGTTAACCTCTCCTTCCATAGGCAATCTGCATATTTTGCATTTTGAAGTGTTACAGTTGCCTAACAAGCTGAAATGCCCCTGCCTCAGCTCCTCAGTGCTGCTAAACTGCCTGTGAGCCACTAGACTGGCCTGGTGAGCCACTAGAGCAGCCAGTAACCTGAAGCTGGTCTCTGTAACTGCAGTGCTGGTGAAGCACTCCATGAGTTTAGATGGGGAGGCAACTCTGAGTTCACTCTTGAATAAACTTCAGAGAAAAGAGAGGCCAAAGGTCAAAGAAATTGCCACTCTGGCTTTCAAAAATGCTTTCCAGGAAAGCTCTTTGCTTCCAGGAATCTGCAGATAACAGCAAACATCTTCCCCTGCCTGCCAATACTGCTAAACACTGAAAAAAGTCTACACGAGTCCTTGATGTCAATCTGGGGTTGCAAGAAAAATGCTGTAAGGGGTGGGGATGGGAAAGGGAGTGAGGGGCTGTCAGGAGACCCCTGGATGTGGGTTCAGCTGGAGATTGAAGCATTCAAGTGAGGTAGGCACTGAGATCTGCGGATCCTGCTTCTAGCCATCACAGCAAAGGACAGACATCTCCTCGAACAAACCAGAAAAGGGCTCTTGTCCTCCAGCAGAGAAGCTTCCTGCCAACACATGGCTGACACGCTCTGGACTTGCAGCTCCCTGACAACAGTGTGGTCATTATTGTGGAGGTAGAATATGCAAACCGAGAAGGGCTGGAATCACCCACTGTGAGTAACAAGGTTGTGGTGGTTTGAATGTAATGGCCCCCATGGGCAGATGAGGAGTGGCACTATTTGAAAGGATTAGGTCTTGTCGGAGTAGGTGTGGCCTTGTTGGAGGAAGTACATCAGTGGGGGCTGGTGGCCTTTGAGGTTTCAGAAGCCCAAGCCTGGACTTTCTTACCATGCTTCCTGCCATGCTGACATTGGACTAAGCCTCTGAAACTGTAAGCCAGTCCCTATTAAATGCTTTACTTTATAATAGTTGCCATGGTCATGGTGTCTCTTCACAGCAGTAGAACACTGACTAAGACAAAGGTTAACTATAGGCTAAGGAGGTATTTGTAGGAATAAATAAAATCCCCATGCCTACAGGCCCCAGGGGTGAGCCTACTACTATTATTCGGCTAAATGAACAGAGTATCAAACTGCCTTCTAAATTTCTGTTTCTATAGATTAATACAGCTCTTGGATCTCATCAGATAAATGTCTTTGTGCAGTGGACTGCTCAGCCACACATGAGACATCTGTAGTCACCTTCTCCCCGGTGCTCAGGTCTCATTGGTGATTAACACAGAAACTCATAACTGGTCCGAATGCAGAGTATAAGTGTCTGTGGAATATTCAGCCATACATGGGACAGCGGCGTCACACCCTCTTCCAAGCCTCACCAGGGACCATTGTGTGAGGGGAGTGGAGGCAGGCTGTAAGAGCCAGAAGTCAGGGAGGACTGCAGCAAAACTGTGTTCTGGACATGCCAGGACCACGGCCCTCAGGAACTCACAGCGGCTGTGGCTGCCTGCACTAGACGGGCACAAGATCAAGCCAGCCAGTATTCTAGCATGGAGTGAGAAGGGGTCACTTGCCCCAACCCCTAACTGAGGAGCTATGAACGGTGGGGTAGCTTCTCGGCGGCAGGGGAGTCAGTGCTCTTCAAGGATGTGGTCCTAGTGGTCAACCACACTCCAGTGGATTGTCCCACATTCAGGAGTGTGTGAATACCACAAATTGGAGTCTGTGGATTATTAAAAACAAATAAATAAAAGGACCTGAAGTGAGGGTGGAGTGGAGAGGTAAGCCTGGATTTGGGAGGTGTAAGATGTTAGGGTTGGGGTGAATATGACCAAAATGCATTGTATGAAATTATCAAATAATTAGTAAAAATAAGGAAAGAATACTTTCCCACATGCATACACACACAAAATAAAGCATTTTAAAAGGAAAAGCAGTTTTCAAATAATAAGGAAATATTAACTCTGAGTAAATAACCTTATGACATCATCTGAATAATCTAAAGCTGAAGCCAGCAGGTTTACAGGACAAACTCAAGTGTGCCGGTCTCTGGTAGTTCTAATACATTCCCTGAGGACCTATGGTTGGGGGGGGGGTGTTGTTTACTGTGCACCCCGAAGGGTGGGAACAGCAGGTACTAGAGTAACGCTTTTTAAAGGAACTGGTACCCGAGGGCCAGGCTTTTGTCCTGGTCCCTTTGCAGCCACTTCATGTGATTTGGAAAATGGCAGTGTGAAAATTCTTACCAGCTCCCACTTGGACAGGCAGCATCACCAGAAGTCAAGTGCCCCAGTGCTGAAGGATGTGTTGATGAAGGCTATGTACTCCAGCCCCACGGAGATTGGTGTTACTTACGGGGATCTCTGTAGAGGAAATTCAAATGCCCAAGCGGCAAACTAATTGTATGCCCATATGGGTTAGCTAACATTTCACATAACTCTTCCTTGGTGTTATGTGACAGTCTGGGACAGGGACAGACAGGGACAGTCTGTGGCAATTTGGGCTTTCTGGGCTGTCTATGGTCTGGCATGGAGCACAGTTGTGAGAAATAGGGCTGAACGTTTTAGGTCACAGCAGAGCCATTTCTTAGGGGTTGCATGGCCAGTTAATGAGTTGAATCCTGTGAATTGTACACTTGGGTTCTGAGTCTCCGTAAGTACATACTTGAGCAACACATCCATACCAACAGCAGCCCAATCACCAATCTCACACAACACAAAGCATGGTTATCCCTGTTGCCTTGCAAGCCTCACTTGCTGGAGATACCTCAAGAAGCTGGAAATTGACACCCATAACCACAGCCTTACAGTGCACAGGAGGTCCAGGGTCAACCAGGAGGCTTGTCCTGTTTTTTCACCTTTAAAGGACACATCCCATGAAGTGGAGTGTTCGAAGCAATGCTTTTTAAACTAAGGGCTTTTCCCCTTTACTCCCATCTGACTAAGTGTTTAATGAAATTACACAGATTAAATGGGACAGCTGAGTGATGGGAATGGGTGAGTGCATTATTTAATTCTAGACCCTTCC
>CABHPP010138737.1:17406-29144 GCA_902168425.1 Peromyscus attwateri | reverse complement strand
GCTGGGGCGGTTAAGGGGTGGGGGGAGAGACAGGAGGCACTGATAAAGGTTGCCTCTGTGGGCCTCTCACTTAAAAGCCAAGGACTCTTTCAATGACAAGTTGGTTTCCGTAGATGAAAGACCCAGATTCTAAAATTCTAGAAAATGCACATTTGTTATTGTGCTTTAGAAAGGGTTCAGATTAGCTCGGAAGCAGGAAGCAATGACTAGTCCTTGCTTAATATATAAATTTTTGCTTGTTAATATATAAATTTTTATATATATTAACAAAATTCCAGTTCTGTTTTTAAGCATTGTGGGTTTTTTGTTTACTTGTTTTTGTTGTTGTTTGCTTTTTCTTTTTTCTTTTTTCTTTTTTCTTTTTTTTTTTTTTTTTGGACACAAAGTCTCATTATGTAGCCCTTGCTGTTCTCGAACTCTGAGATCTGCCAGCCTCTTCCTTGAGTGCTGTCCCACCACACACAGGCTTAAAGGTTCACGTCTGTACTCCACCTCTGGAGTTCCAGGTGATCTGACACCTTTTTCTGAACTCCTTGGCACATGCAGATAAAAAAAACCTGTACACATAAAATTAAATAAATAAATAAGGAAGAAAAAGTTAAAAGAATTCTTTAGAATTCAAAACCAGCATGGTCTACATAGAGTTCTAGACCAGGCTGAAGAACCTCTGTCTTCTCTCACTCCTCTCCAAAATAATAAAAATAAAAAACCCACAGCACTTTTACCAGAATCTTTTTGTTTTTTTCCAGAGAAGAAAGGTTTTGGCTTACAGTAGCAGGGGATACACTTAACCGTGCTGGGGAGGTTGTGGGCACTGGGGAGACTCCCTTTATAACTGCAAGAGCATGAGGTAGACAGATCCTCACAGCGTGACAGCTCGGAGGCACAGGGCTGGAGCTGGAGCCAGAAGTTGGTACCACCACCAAGGCCCACCCAAAGTGACCCACGAGTTACACGACCTCCAAATAGCATCTCAAGCTGAAGACCAAGGGTTCAAACACAGGAACTGGCTGGGCATTGTGGTGCACACCTTTAATCCCAACAGACGCAGGCAGATCTCCATAAGTTCAAGGTAAGCCTGTTCTACAAAGACAGCCAGGGATACACTATCTTTTAAGAATAAGACAAATCCATGGAGGAACTGCCTCTCAGACTGTCCTATGGGCATGTCTGTGGAGCAGTGTCTTAATTAATGACTGATGTGGTGAAAGGACCGAGCAGATGCCATAACACTGCTCAGTCCTCTTTCAGAGATCAGGCCTCAATTTCAGTTTCCTGAGACTTGAGCCAGCAGTTTCTGGGAGGGCCATGACATAGTCCTTGCAGTAGCTCCTTTTCTGCACGTACTCTGACTGCTCAAGGTTCAGCCAGTTGTTTACTGTCTGGGACCCCTCACCAACTTAGAGCTACATGCATGGGTCAATGTGAACGTGCAAGGCCACCCAGCCTCCAAGGCAGCTCAAGGACAGAGCCTGGGCCACTGAGTCAGCCCCCACAATCAGTATGTGCTAGGCCAGCCAGCCCCCATGGCAGCTCAAGGACAAAGCCTGGGACTTGTCCAGGCCTGCCCCCAAAATGATAACTGTAACCCCCAACCAGTAAATTCAAAGGTTACACACCCTCACCCAATCATACGACACCAAGGCTTGTACCACCCTGTTTGTGGTTTTTCCCTTTAAAAACCCCTCACCCTGAGAGCTCAGGGTTGTTCTCCTCCACCTGCTGTGTCAAGTGTTGGACGAGGACCAAGCCAGAGCTTGCTTGTTATCAATAAACCCCTGTGTGTTTTGCATCGGTTATCAGCTCTGTGGTGGTCTTGCTTGGGGGTCTCAAGATGTGACCACAACAGTGGGAGGGCCCAGCCCACTGTGGATAGTACTACTCCTGGGCAAGTGGCTTATCCCTGTGCAAGTGGCCCAACATTGTTTGAGAAATTTTATAAGCTGAGCAAGCCATAGGAAGTGGCCAGAAAGCACTGTTCTTTCACAGGCTCTGCTTCAGTTCCTTCCTCCAGGTTCTCACCTTGAGTTCCTGCCCTGCCCTCCCTCAGTGATGGATTGTTACCTGGAAGTGTAATATGAAACAAATCCTTTCCTCTTCTAAGTTGGTGTTGGTCACAGCAACAGAAAAGCAAGCTAGGAAGTGTGTCTGTGTGTGTACCATGTGTGTACATACAGGTGTCCTTGGAGGCCAGAGAGGGTGTCAGATCCTCGAGCTACAGTTGCAGGTGGTCGTGAGCTGCCTGATGTGGATGCTGAGAACCAAACCCAGGTGCTCCAGAAGAACCAGGAATCACCAATTCTTACCACTGGTGCTTACACTAATGCACTGAGAACTTCGGACAAATAAAACTTAAATATTGTCTGTCTACCAGAGACAGAGGAGGGGTCTGTAAGACAGCAGAGGGCTGCAGATGTTTTCCATCTTTAGGCAATTCCATTTCACTCCTAGTATTAAGTTTAAAATTTTAGGATTTATCTATACTTTCCCTGAGTATAGATAGCAATTACCAACAGTTGAAGATCATCTTAATGTTTTCTCTCTCCCTCCCACCTCTGTGTGTGTTTGTTTTTGTTTTTGTTTTTGTTTTTTGAGAAAAGGTTTCTCTATGTAGCCCTGGCTGTCTTTGAACTCACTCTGTATACCAGGCTGGCCTCAAACTCACAGAGATCCATCTGCCTGCCTCTGTCTCCCAAGTGCTGGGATTAAACACATGTGCCACCACAGCCCAGCATCTAAATGTTCTCTTAATTCCAGGTTTGCTAAATGATTTCAGCCCATTTAAAGACAGAAAGAGAAAAAGAGAAAAAGAAAGAAAGAAAGGAAGGAAGGAAGGAAGGAAGGAAGGAAGGAAGGAAGGAAGGAAAGAAAGAAAGAAAGGAAGAAAGAAAGAAAGAAAGAAAGAAAGAGAAAGGAAGGAAGGAAAGAAAGAGAAAGAAAGAAAGGTATATAGTAAATGTTAAATTCTGGAGCACGTGCTGTTTGGGAGGAAGAGGCAGGAAGATCAGGAGGAGTGCAAGGCCACCCTGGGCTAAAAGAGACTGTCTCAAGACAATAAATTCAGTTCATTCCCTTTGAAAAGTCCAACAAGTTTGCATGGTGATGTCAACTGTGACCTTTCTCACAGAAAGAGCCTTGCTCTTTGGAGTTGGCTGAAGTGTTTCTACTTCATAACCTTCACATTTTCATTCCTGTCAGTCTACAGATAAGATCTCCACACAGGAAAAGTTGACGGCAGAGTAACTTGAGGGAAGGAGAGGAGAGAGTTATAAAAAGAATGAAGTCAAGGGTGCAGGGAGAGCTCAGTGGAAAACCAGGGAGGCTGCCTTGGGGTCGATCCTCAGCAATGAAGAGAGAGAGAGGGAGACAGAGGAGAGAAGAGATGGGGGAGATAAAGTGAAAATTATCTTAATCATTCATCAAGCTAGAGAGATAGCTTAGTAGTTAAAAGTGCTTACTGCTCTTACAGAAGACTCAGCTTCAGTTCCCAGCACCCACAAGATGACTCACAAGTGCCCATAACTCCAGCTCCAGAGGATCCAATGCCCTCTTCTGGCCTTTATGAGCACCTGCACAAGCATGCCCATACACATACACACAGACACCCCATACACACCGTCTTAGTGTTATTATTGCTATGATGAAATACAATGACCAAAAACAATGTAGGCAGGAAAGGGTTTATTTGGCTTACATATCCTGAATCACAATCTACTGGGGGAAGCCAAGGCCAGAACGCAAACAGAGCAGAAACCTGGAGGCAGGAGCTGATGCAGAGGCCATGGAGGGGTGCTGCTTACTGACATGCTCCTTATGGCTTGCTCCACCTGTTTTCTTATAGAACCCAGGACCACCAACCCAAGGATGGCAGCAACCACAATGGGCTCAGCCCTCCTACATCAGTCACTAAATAAGAAAATTCCCTATAGATGTGCCCACAGCCCGTCTTATGGAAGCATTTTCTCCATTGAGAGTCCTTTCTCTCAGATGGCACTAGCTTGTGTGAAGTTGGCATAAAAACTATCCAGAACATGCACACACACATGAATAAAAATAAAATAAAATCTTTTTTAAAAATCCTGATGTTCATGCCTGTTAATAATAGTTTGAAGAAACTATTAAATGTTTCTTCATTTGTAATGAAGATTGTGTTCAGCAGTTCTCTTCCTCGTCTTGTGGAGTATGAAGGCAATAATTAAACATTAATGGAAATTTAGAAATGTTTATAATGAACCATGCCTGCCAGAAAACCAGGGAGGCTGCCTGCAGACTTCTCTCTGTTCCCCCAGGTCCAGTCCCCCTATTTCATCCCCTACTCTGCTGCAGAACACCCTTGGCGTCATTCCCTGCTCCTCTGTTCCTATTTCCTGTTGTCTTAGGGTTTTCATTGCTGTGAAGAGAAATCATGACCACAGCAACTCCTACAAAGAAAACATTTAATTGGGGCTGGCTTGCTTACAGTTTCAGATGTTCAGTCCATTATCATCATGAAGGGAACATGGCAGTGTGCAGACAGATGGTAGCTGAGAGTCCTACGCCTTGCAGGCAATGGGAAGTTGACTGAAACACTGGGTGGTATCCTGAGCACAGGAAACCTCAAAACCTGCCCCCACAGTGACATACTTCCTCCATCAAGGCCATACCTATTTCTTTTGGGGGGGCTGGGGAGCTTCCCATTTTTAATTTATTTAAGATCACCTCCTTACAATTTCCAAAGAGAAAATACAAAAGAAACAGACCTGGTTTCAAACACACAAACAGTGGCTGGAGTTGAAAGCGTTGCTGACCGCACTGTCCTAGGACGTCAGCGCACTCCAGGGCACATCAGCGTTCCTGAGGAATAAAAGTGGTTTCTCTTTCCTCCCACTGGAAGGTTCTCAGCGTACGTCACTGCTCTTTGACATATCTTCCATGTAGAAGATATGGAGCCTGCAAGTCATGCTTACAGTCGGAGTAGGCCAGCCCCAGTCCCACGCCAGAACCGAAGGCTAATGGCCACATTCTTCTTTTAAAGAAGGTGAGAGAGAAAACAACTCCTAATCCAAAGCCAGTACCTAGCTTCACCTCCACATCGGCCATGCACCAGTCCCACTTTCTGGCGAGGTCGGACTCTGACATGTTCCCCACCCGCAACTCTAGAGCTCCTCATGCCCCCCCCCTCAGCTGATCTCTTGGCCATACCTATTTCAACAAAGCCACACCTCCTAATAGTGCAACTCCCAATGAGATTATGGGGACCAATGACATTCAAACGACCACACCTGTGGATCCCATAGCTCTTCCCCCTCTAACCTTCCTCTCCTCACTTGCTGCTTTGTCCCAGACCTGAACCAAAGCAGGCACTCCCTGCTAACCCAAGGGATGCTCCTCCCAGAACAACAAGTAGGCTGAAGATGGACCTACACCTCTCCGACTGCTCCTGAAATCCAATCCCCCCAGCTCTGGCACAGAAACTTGCTGTGGTCTTCCTTCCCTCTCTGACCCCATCCCCAAGGGATCACAAAGACCTTCTCCTCCAAACTTCCCTCCCCCAACTCATCCCAGTATCCCAGCCTCCAACATCAGCAGTCAGTTCCTGTTAACACACCAGATAAGCAGGCCAGAAAACAGGCAACACACAGACATTACACTCTCCAAAAATCCAGAGAGAAAACAGAAACCAAGGAACAAAACACCCACCCAACAAAGACAATCCAGAAATCAGCATCTACACCAATAATCATCCCAAACCCAGTTGCCTAGACACCAGTGTAAAAACACAGTAACAGCCAAGGCAATATGTCTCCACTAGATCCCAGCTATCCTACCACAGAAGGCCATGAATATTCCAACATAACTGAAGCAAAAGAAAAAGACCTTAACACCAACTATATGAAGATGATAGAGGTCCTTAGAGAAGAAATGAATAAATCCAAGAAAACACAAATAGTTGAAGGAATCGAATAAAATTGTTCAAGACCTAAGAATGGAAATAGAATCAATAAAGAAAACACAAACAGAGAATTCTGGAAATGAGAAATTTAGAAATTCAAATAGGAACTATAGAGGATACAATAGATATAAGAGAGACTCTCAGGAGTTGACACTGTCTTCACTGGGCATGACTTGAGCATATATGAGACCTCAAAGCCCACCCCCACAGTGACACACTCCAACAAGACCACACCTCCTAATAGTGCCATTCCATATGAGCTTATGGGGGCCAATTACATTCAAACTACCATAGATACAATAGAAAGAAGAAATGGATACATTGGTCAAAGAAAATGTTAAATCTAAAAACTCCTGACACAAAACATCCAGAAAATCTGGACACTATGAAAAGACGAAACCTAAGAATAATAGGAATAGAGGAAGAAGAAGAATCCTAGCTCAAAGGCCCAGAAAATATTTTCAACAAAATCATAGAAGAAAATTTTCCTAACCTAAAGGAGATGCCTATCAAGGTACAAGAAGCATACAGAACACCAAACAGACTGGACCAGAAAAGAAAATCCCCTCACCACATAATAATCAAAACACTAAACATTCAGAACAAAGGAAGAATATTAAAAGCTGCCACGGGAAAAGACCAAGTAACACATAAAGGCAGACCCTGTTAGGATTATACCTAACTTCTCAATGGAGACTCTAAAACCCAGGAGAACCTAGAGAGATATGCTGCAGATTCTGAAAGACCACAGATGCCAGCCTTGACTACTATACCCAGCAAAACTTTCAATCACCATAGATGGAAAAAACAAGATATTCCATGATAAAATCAAATTTTAACAATATCTAACTACAAATCCAACCCTAGAAAAGGTGCTAGAAGGAAAACTCCAACCTAAGGAGGTTAACTACATCTGGGGAAAAAACAGGGAATAAATAATCACACCAGCAAAATCAAAAGTAGGGACACACACACTACCACCATCAACAACCAGCAGCACCACCAACAACAAAATAACAAGAATCAACAGTCACTGGTCATTGATATTTCTCAATATCAGTGTTCTCAATTCCCTAATAAAAAGACACAGACTAACAGAATGGATGTGGAAACAGGATCTATCCTTCTTCATCCAAGAAACACACCTTAAACCAAGGACAGACATTACCTCAGGTTGGAAAAATGTAGCACGAATCCTAATTGGTCTTAATAAAAATCCAGAGCCAGATATCAGGGTAAATGCTGAAAGATCAGAGAGACAAAGGAACAAGCCACAGCCACCTCTCACCTCACCAACTCCTCAGCCAAAAAGATTGAGCTCCTTTCTTCTCCTGCCTTATATTCCTTTCTCCACCCAGCCATATAACTTCCTGTCTCAGCCTCCCTACTGCTGGGATTAAAGGCATGTGTGCCTCCCACGCACTGGGATCAAAGGTGTGCGCCACCACACCTGACTGACATTTCAATTTTTAGCATCTATGTCTCAAACACAAGGGCTCCCAAGTTTGTAAAAGAAACACTTCTACAGCCTAAATCATATATTGACCCTCACACGCTGATAGTGGGAGACTTTAATACCCCACTCTCATCCATGCAGAGGTCATCCAGAGAAAAACTAGACAGAGAAATCCTTCAGCTGACTTTAAAACCCAATGGACCTAACAAATATTTACAGAACATTTCACCGAAACACAAAAGAATATAACTTCTCCTCTGTACCTCTGCATGAAACATTCTCAAAAATTGACCACATGCTTAGACACAAAGAAAGATCCAACAGATACAAGAAAATTGAAATAACTCCCTGCATCCTATCAGACCATCATGGATTAAAGATAGATATCAGAAACAACAGAAATCTTATAAACTCATGGAAACTGAACAATTCTCTACTGAATGAAAAATGGGTCAAGACAGAAAAAAAGAAATTAAAGACTTTCTAGAATTGAATGAAAATGAATACACAAAATACCCAAACTTGAGGGACACAATGAAAGCAGCGCTAAGAGACAAGTTCATAGAACTAAGTGCCTACAGAAAATAAATGGGGGGCCGGGCGTTGGTGGCGCACGCCTTTAATCCCAGCACTCGGGAGGCAGAGGCAGGCGGATCTCTGTGAGTTCGAGGCCAGCCTGGGCTACCAAGTGAGCTCCAGGAAAGGCGCAAAGCTACACAGAGAAACCCTGTCTCGAAAAAACCAAAAAAAAAAAAAAAAAAAAAGAAAATAAATGGGGAGATCTCATACTAGCAACTTATTAGCACACCTGAAAGCTCTCGAACAAAAAGAAGTAATCATACCTAAGAGGAGTAAATGGCAAGAAACAATCAAACTGAGGGCTAAAATCAATAAAATAGAAAAAGAGAATAATACAAACAATCAATGAAACAGAGTTTACCTGTCATATAAACAGTTTGAATAGACTTATAAACCCTAGTGAAATCGAAGTGGTCATTAAAAGTTTCCCAATGACTAAAAGCCTAGGGCCAAATGGTTCTTTGAAAAAACCAACAAGATAGACAAACCCTTATCCAACTAACTAAAGGCCAAGAGAGAATATCCAAATTAACAAAATCAAACATGAAAAGGGGGACATAACAACAGACACTGAAAATCCAAAGAATCATACTTTAAAAATCTGTACTCCAAAAAATTGGTAAATTTAAAAGAAGTTGGTAATTTTCTTGATACATTCCACTTACCAAAGTTAAGTCAGGGTCATATAAACAGTTTAAATAGACCTATAAACCCTAGTGAAATCGAAGCAGTCATTAAAAGTTTCCCAATGACTAAAAGCCTAGGGCCAGATGATTCTATCACAGAATTCTACCAGACTTTCAAAGAAGAGTTAACACCGATACTCCTCAAGATAGAAACAGAAGGAACATTGCCAAATTCATTTATGAGGCCACAGTTAGTTACCCCGATACCCAAACCACATAAAGATTCAACAAAGAAAGAGATTTACAGACCAATTTCCTTTACAAACCTGGACGTAAAACTACTCAATAAAATACTTGCAAACTGAATCCAAGAACACATCAAAAAGATCATCCATCATGATCAAGTAGGCTTCATCACAGAGATGCAGGGATGGTTCAATACATGAAAATTAGTAAATGTAATCTACCATATAAACAAAATGAAAGAAAAAACACATGATCATCTCACTAGATGCAGAAAAAGCCTATGACAAAATCTGTCATTCCTTCATGATAAAAATCCTGGAGAGATTAGAGATACAAGGGACATACCGCAACATAATAAAGGCAATTTACAGCAAGCATATAGCCAACATCAACTTAGAGAGAAACTCATATCAATTCCACTCAAATCAGGAAGAAGACAAGACTGTCCACTCTCTTCATATCTATTCAATATAGTACTTGAAGTTTTAGTTAGAGCAATAAGACAACTGAAGGAAATCAAGGGAATACAAATTGGAAAGGAAGAAGTCAAAGTATTGTTATTTGCAGAGGATATGATAGTATACATAAGTGACCCTAAAATTCACCATCAAATTCCCACAGCTGATAAACATTTTCAGCAAAATCACTAAATGCAAGATTAACTCAAAAATATCAGCAGCCCTCCTATATATAAATGACAGACTGAGAAAGAAATTAGGGAAACAATACCTTTCACAATAGCCTCAAACAATATGAAATATCTTGGGATAACTCTAACCAGACAAGTGAAAGACATATATGATTAAAAACTTCAAGTCTTTGAAGAACATATCTGCTCATGGATCGGTAGGATTAACATAGTAAAAATGGCCATCCTACCAAAAGCAATCTACAGATTCAATGCAATCAAAATTTCAAAACAATTTTTTACAGACCTTGAAAGGACAATTCTCAACTTCACATGGAAAAAAAAAAAACCAGGACAGCTAAAACAATCCTGAACAATAAAAGAATTGCTGGAGGTGTGATGGCTATTCTTGGTTGTCAACTTGATTATATCTGGAATGAACTACAATCCAGAAATGGAGGGCACACTTGTGATCTGGACCTTGAGGCTGGAAGACACAAACTTTTGATCCGGATCTTGAGGTGGGATGACACACCTTTAATCTGGGCCACACCTTCTGCTAGAAGGACAATGGAAGAAGGAACGGGGTGGATTCATTCTTCTCCTGTTAGCCCTTACCTTGTCAGCACATCCATTCCTTCACTGGCATTGGAGCCTACTTCTTCAGGACTCCAGCATATACAAAAGACCAGCTGAGACACCCACCTTCATGGAACTGAGGAACTACTAGATTCTTGGATTTTCCATTCACGACTAGCCATTGTTGGACTGCAGCCTGTAAGTCATTCCAATAAATTCATAGATAGATAGATAGATAGATAGATAGATAGATAGATAGATAGATAGATAGATAGATAGATAGGTAGAGATAGAGAGATTCATTCTATAAGTTCTGTGACTCTAGAGAATCCTAATACAGGAGATCTCAAGTTGTACTATAGCGCTATAGTAATAATAACTGCATAGTATTGGCACAAAAACAGACACATTGATCAATGGAATCGAATTGAAGACCCAGACATAAATCCACACACCTATGGACATCTGATTTTTGATAAAGAAGCCAGATACACTGGAGGGGGAAAGCCAGCATCTTCAACAAATGGTGCTGGTCAAACTAGATGTTTGCATGTAGAAGAATGCAAATAGATTCACAGTTATGAAGCTTCACAAAACTCAAGGCTAAGGGGATCAAAGACCTCAACATAACATACACTGAACCTGGAAGAAGAGGAAGTGAGGAATAGCCTTGAACACATTGGCACAGGAGACGACTTTCTGAACAGAACCCTGATAGTGCAGACTCTAAGATCAACAATTAATAAATGGGATTTCATGAAACTGAAAAGTTTCAGTGAGGCAAAGGACAACAGCAATAGGACAAAGTGCCAGCCTACAGAACAGGAAAAGATTTTACCAACCCCACATCTGATAGAGGGCTAATATCCAAAATACATAAAGAACTCAAGGAACTAAATATAAAAACCCTAAATAATCCAATTAAAAAAATGGAAAGATCTGTGGGGCTGGAAAGATGGCTCAGTGGTTAAGAGCATTGGCAGCTCTTCCAGAGGTCTTGAGTTCAATTCCCAGCAACCACACGGTGGCTCACAGCCATCTATAATGGGATCTGATGCATTCTTCTGGCATGTAGATGTATATGCAGATAGAACACTGTATACATAAAATAAATAAATCTTTTTTTTTACTTTTTTTTATAAAATAAATAAATCTTTTTAAAAACATTTTTTTAAAAAATAGAAATATCTAAACAGAATTCTCAATAGAGTAAACACATACAGCAGAGAAACAATTAAAGAAATGTTCAACATCCTTAGCCATCAGGAAATGCAAATCAAAACAACTCTAAGATCATATCTTACACCTGTCAGAATGGCTATAATCAAAAACACAAGTGACAGCTCATGCTGGAGAGGATTTGTAGCAAGGGGGAACACTTCTCCATTGCTGGTAGGAGTGCAAACTTGTACAGCCATTTTGGAAATCAATATGGCGGTTTCTCAGAAAACTGGGAATCAATCTACCTCAAGATCCAGCTATACCACTCTTGGGCATATGCCCAAAGGATGCTCAATCATAGCACAAAGACATATTATAGATATTACTTAAACTAGGCAAAGATGTGTTACATTTGTTTATGTTGCGGAATATTACTCTAACTATGTAAAGATGTGTTACATTTGTTTATGTTGCGGAATATTACTCTAACTATGTAAAGGTGTGTTACATTTGTTTATGTTGAGGAATATT
>CABHPP010138736.1:17877-67734 GCA_902168425.1 Peromyscus attwateri | reverse complement strand
TAAATATTTATATGCAACTTGAAATTATATTGGTTTAAAGAAGTGACAGTAGCAACGTCTCCTCTAAGTTCCAGGGCCTCAGCAGCCATGGGTTGTGGGCTAGATTTACAGTACCCCAGGTATGAATTCCCTTCTATTGAGGGGGCCTTTAGTCCAAGTAGACATCTGTTGGTTACCCCCAGGATATCAGCGCCACTACTTCACCTTTCTTGGTATCTTGAGGTTCTTGTCATTGTTGTGGTTTGTAGGAATTACAGTGAGATTACCATGGAAAACAAATACCTGTAATTTTTTTCCCCCTGCTTTTAACATGGTTTATTCTCGGTGCATTTACTTTACATATTCTTCTTTATGGATGTTATGCTCTTTGAAATTATTTTCCTGTGTGTATAGAGATGGTTTTTTATTTTCTTTTGTGTTTTTTCCTTTGGTGAACATATCTGCTTTTATAGTAATAGAATCTTGCATTTCAGGGGTCCTGTCAATCTTATATTCCAGGGATGTACTTTTTTTTTTTTGATGTGTTAGTTATCCTTTTATATAGTATTATATTGGTTAAGTAGTTTTGCAGATAGTGTCTGTCCATTATGTGGGGTGTTCATTTACAGATTTTTTCTTAGTGCACCTGTCATGTTTTGGTATTAGGATACTGTTAGCCTTATGAAATGAACACAATACTTAGCCTAGGCAGCTTGACCAGTGAGCCTCCCCAGTGCTGAGATTACAAGGCATGCTCCTGCTCCCAGCTTTCTTTTTAAATGTGTGTTCTAGGGATTGAATTTAGGTCCTCAGCCTTAAACTACAAACATCTCACTAATTGAACTGTCTTCCTTGTCCTGTCTTACGTTGAATTTTAAATTTCAAATTTAGTTTTTAAAATATGTAGTGTTCTTCTGGGCCTGGACAGATTGCTCAGTGGTTAAGAGCATTTGTTGGTCTTGCTGCAGACCTGCCAACACCAACATGGTGGCTCAAAACCATCTATAACTCTGTCTGTAACTCTAATTCCAGGGGATCTGACTTCCTTTTTTTGAAGCTGCATGCACCAGAAACACGTATGTTGCACATAAATATTTACAGATAAAATACTCATATATATATATATAAAATATGATAAAAAAGCTATTTCTTATTTTTTATTTTTATTTTTATATGTTTGAGACAAGATCTCACTATGTAGTCAAAGCTTGTCTTGAACTCACAATCTTCCTACCACAGCCTCCCAAAGGCTAGGCTTACATACAGCCTTGGGCCAACATATCTAGCCTGTATTTTCATTTCATTCAGTTCAAAATACTTTCACTTTTTGTTCTTTGATCAATGGTTATTTGAAATAGTTTGCAAGTATTTGGAGATTCTCTAAAGAATGTTGAATTAGTGATTTGTAATTTAATTCCATGTAGAAACCATACTTTATGATTATTAATATCTTTTAATTTGTTAAATTTTTTGTGACTTCAAATACAGTCTGTCTTGGTGAATATTATAAATTTATCTAAAAAATTATGTATTCTGCTCTTGGTTCATCCAGTGTTTGTGATGTCTGTGAGGTCCTCTTGGGTTCATCTGAAGATGGTGTTCAAGTCTCTTTGGTTTTCTGTCTTCCTCTCTGATCAGTTATTAAGAGAGAGGCATTGAATTCTGATTGCAATTTTCCTTCTGGCCTTGAGTAGTTTCCTATGGACGCTCAGTGACTAGTACTCTGGAAATACTTCCTTCAGGTCTCTGGTGTCCTTTGGGCGCTTTTTTCTCTTTGGTGCTTTGCCACCTTCTCTTGCTTACCTTTATCCATCCCTTTAAGTCTGAAGATGTGCTGGCATTTGCTGATTCCTTTCTTATATTGTGGACTAGAAATTCTGCAGGCAGTAAGCTGAGGGAATTATAAGTCATACCTTGTTTTCTGTCATTCAGGTCCTTCTTCCTTTTGTAGCTTTAAGTCCAGTGTCTTGAAAACCTTTGTCTCATTTGTTTTATCTAGTGAGCATTGAACTAGTGGGTTTTTTTTCTTTAAACTATTTTTTAACTTATCTGTTTATTTTATTGGTGTTTTTGCTTGCATGTATATCTGTGTAACATTGTCAGATCTTTAGAGTTACAGACAGTTGTCAGCTGCCATGTGGGTGCTGGGAATTGAACCTGGGTCCTCTGGAAGAGCAGTCAGTGCTCTTAACCACTGAGCCATCTCTCCAGCACCATGGTTTTGTTTGTTTTGGAGTATCATAATTTCACCCATTAAATTAAATGTGTTAAATCTCTACTTAATTACTTTATTTTAGCAGAAATTATGGGTTATAAGGCATGTCTGATATGATAATCATACAGTGCTAAATAACTCCTATAATATACTACAGAGGAATCTACAAACATACAGGTAGGTAGATATGTGTATTTGTGTTTTCATATACTTTTCAAACTCTAGTATGATGAGTAAAATGATCTGCCAACACTAAAAAATAATGAATTTTGTATAGGCTTAAGTGGGATGATGATGATATCTAAAACAGGTTTTTGAAATGTGATAGATTTCACTATGTGAAAATGGAACACTTTGGTATATATATTTTTGTTATGTGATAAACCACCCAGTTTCAATTAGATTTCATCTCTAGTGCCTTCACAGAATCATGAGGCAAACACTAAGTACCTCTGTTTCAAACTGTACTATGGAACTTTCACACATTTTGGTAGGAATGAACAACACAAAGAGAATGACATCACCGCTTTGAAAAACTGCATGGCAGTTTCTTATAACATTACTGTGCAACCCAGCAGTCCTACTATTAAATGCTGGCTTTTTTGAGACAGAAATATAGTTCACAGAAAAAAAATCTGAATATTTTTGCAGGTGAGATAAATGGTAGGTATATGACGCAGAGATAAAGAAGCCAAACTCAAAAGACTGTGCAATGTATGATTCCATTTCTGTGAACCTCTTGTATAGGCAAATTTAGAGATAGAAATCAGTAACTAGGTGTGGTGGTACACACCTATAATCCCACAATTCCAGGTGGCTGAGGCAGGATGATCATCACAAGTTTGAGGACACCATGGGGTACAGAGTGAGACATTGTCTCAAAAGAATGAAAGGAGACAAGAGAAAGCGTGGGGGTGGGTAGTATGAATCCTAATTGGTCTTTTTTGGGGGGGTTGTTTTTGTTTTGTTGTTGTTTTTTCGAGACAGGGTCTCTCTGTGTAGTTTTGGTGCCTGTCCTGGATCTCACTCTGTAGACTAGGCTGGCCTCGAACTCACAGAGATCCGCCTGGCTCTGCCTCCCGAGTGCTGGAATTAAAGGCTTGTGCCACCAACACCTGGCCCTAATTGGTCTTAATAATAAAAACCTGGAGCAGATATCAGGGTGAAAGCTGAAAGATCAGAGAAGCAGAGCAGCCAGCTAGAGAGACTTTTTACCTCTATTGAATCCTCAGAGCGAAAGAGCCAAGCTCCTGTCTCCACCCTGCCTTATCACTTCCTCTCTCTGCCCAGCCATATCACTTCCTGTTTCCTCCTCCCAAGTGCTGGGATTAAAGGTGTGTGCCTCCCAAGTACTGGGATCAATTGCATGAGATCCTAAATGTTGAGATTAAAGGTGTGTGCCACCACTGCTTGGCCTCTAGTGGCTTACTCCACACTCTGATCTTTAGGCAAGCTTTATTTGTTAGAGCACAAACAAAATATCACCCTAGTGGGGGTAATGAAGGAAGAGGAAGAAGAAGAAGAAAAAAATTAGACCTGTGGTTAAAAAGTTGCCAACAGGGATTACAGGAACTTTTTTCCCTCTTGGTGAGATCAAATTCTGTGTCAGTTATCCTGCAGTCCCACAGCTATGCAGGGAAAACCAGTTAACATAACAGATTCTTATTCTTAGAAAGGGATGATTACAAAGTAGAATCTTGACTGACATCTCGAAACTTGAATGGTATACAGTTCTTTACCCTGACAAATATTCCATAATTAATGTATCTCTGTTCCTAACTAGACTCTTTGTACAGTGTAGTTAATTAAAAACATCAGTTTATTTTCTGAGAGTCAGTAATTATGTTATGTGCTAGGCTGAGGATGCCTAAGCAACCAGTTCCAAATAGAAACTGTGGGAGCTGATTCTCTAATGAGCTTCCCTAGAGAAACATTTCACACATGTTATCACAACTCATTGCTGAAAGAATTAAGTACATCCTGTGTGAGTGCATTGGGAAGACTCTGGAAGCTTATACCTGGTTTCTCTCCGCTTTGCTTCCTGTCTTTCACCCTTTGTTGATCCTGACTTGTATACTGCTGCTGTAAGAAATCTTAGCCCCAAGGATGGCTGTTTGTGAATCCCCAGTGAAGCCCTGAATCTGAAGACACTCAAAAGGATTCTGATACAGCCATATACATTTGTTAAAACTCATAATAATGTTTTTTAAACAACCAAAATAAAAAACCCCAACTTATGTATTGTTTTAAATGTATTTACAAATTATGGGAATTATTCTCCATGCTGGGATGCCTTGCCCATCCATGCCATGCAGGGGGAGGAGCTTGGTCCTGCCTCAACTTGATATGTCATGCTTTGTTGGGAGGCCTGCCCCTTTCTGAACAGAGACAGAAGAGGAGTGGATAGGGGAGGGGCTAGATGGGAAGTGGGGGGAGGAAATGGGAGGAGAAGAGGGAGGGGAAACTTTGGTCAGTATGTAAAATAAATAAAAAATTTAATAAAAAGTAAAAAATGTATTTACAAAATAATTAAAAGTTCTTATGACTTCTAAAAGTAACCATTTATTCATGATTAGAACACTGTCTTATGGATGACTTTGGCATAGAGCATAATCATTAGGTTATTCGTTATGTAGTTATTAGGTTTTGAAAATTAATTAGTAATTTTTACTATTGGAAATATTATCTATTGACCCTGTTGCTTTTACCTTAAATAGTGATGTTTTTTACTGCTTTATATGTAACATGTAATAGACCACAGTTGATGAACTGAAGATGGAGCTGGAATCTTTGGAGGTCATATACCTAGAGAGAGAATTCTATAACAGCTGGTGTTGGAGAAATTAGAGAGAGAAATTAGTAGCAGGCTATTGCTGTGCTTTAGGCTGTATTTTAATCAAGCCCCAATTAGAAAATTTTTGCAAAGTGAAAACTGAGATCAGAACATCTTTCATTCTATGTAATCTATATAGATAGCCTAGTATAATAAATAGCTTTGATTATAATCTATGATCACTGAAAATCTTTTGGAACTGTACATGTGTAAGGTAGCCTACCACAACTCTTTTCCTCGTCATCAGCTTTCCAAAAGTATCTTGCCTCAGTGGTACCATTGTTAGAAGCTGTTGAAAAACCCTGCTTGTTTTGAAGGTACCACACTACCTGCTTCTTGGAGCCAGTCTTCTAATTGACTAGCTTTGCATTCAGCTTTCTAAGCATCTTTAGCCACAACAGGTAAATTACACCCTATACACACCCGGTGTTTTCTTTATCCAAACTCTTTTTGGGGGGAGGTGGTGTATGTGTGTCTTTAGTGCTATTTCTGCCTTCAATGCTTTCAAAGTGTCAGAATTGTAACAATATCTAGAAGCCTTTGTTTTTCTCTTAGAAACATTACTCTGTAGGTTGCTTCAGTTTCTATATGTTCTCAGAACATTTGGCATATATTGGGTATGTGTTTTCTTTTTTTCTCACATACTTTAAGATACTTGTAGAACACATGTCTATAACTTATTTCTCTATTCCTAGTCCCTGGATCAAGACATGGCATATGTTATTGGGTCTTTCATATGTGACACTGAGTGAAGAAAAGAGCAGATGTGGCAGCTTCTATGGATGTTTCCTCTTGTGGTTTTACATTTTCTCTTCTTTTTATTTTTATTTTGTTTCCTAGCAGGATGAGATATGTCCTAAATTTGCTTGGTAATACAGAAACAAATTCTGTACCCAGGAGGAGATGCATTGTTTTCAAACTAGTCCTATTGCCTTTTCCTGGTATTTGTTGAACAGCCATGTTTTGGCAGATCCGTGACTATGGAGGCGATGCTCATTCCCATGCCTGTTGCTGATGGGCTTGGCCTGTATGTTGAGTCTGATGGTAAACTTACTTGCTTTTATAGAGACACACCTCCCTCAAATTTTCCTCTAGAAATTAAAAATGCACATCCTATATCCATTTCTTTTTTACAGATTTCTTTTCTGTAGACAGTCATGGTTTCTATTAATTTACCTAAGCTTATTTTAGTTAGGCTACATTTTTAAAATAAATATATCTAGGTACAAATACGAGCAATTGAATAAGTTTATTCAGGCTTTATTTGTATTGCATTTTAATAGAATAATTTGTTAAACTAAAATATATTTGTTAGTTTTTAAAGTTTGTGAGGGCTTTCCCTGCTCCAACCCTCTTTATCCTTTGAAATTTTGGAGTGAAATAATCATCTTTTTATGAATGACATTCATGTTTCTTTAGCATCTTTTGTTTCTTTTGCATTTGCATGCATATGTATGCATGCTTGTATGTGTAGAATCTGGAGGTAGATATTAGATGTCTTCCATAATTGCTTACCACCTTTCAAGTGTTTTATTTTTAATTTTGGAGAGGCATTTTTAATGAACTTTGGTGCTCACTCTTTGGCCGTGCTGACTGGCCAGCAAGCCCTGATAGCCTTTTGTCTCTACCTTCTCAACACTGAGATCAGAGGCACACACTGCCTTCACCAGCTTTTTATGTGGGTTCTGGGTATGAAACTTGGGTTTTTAATATTTGCTTAGCAAGCATTTTACCTCCTGAGCCATCTCTGCAGCCTTGGTTACTTCTTTCCTCCTTCCTCTTCACTGTTGTCAGCAGATCTACACTAAATCCCAGTGATTTTCAGCTGTGTCTGTGTAGTAGAATATCGGAGCCCACATGCAGGCATACAGACGCTCATCTTGTGGCCTGCACTGCATCTCTAGAGTTTTACTTGGTTTGGGTTGTATATTATTTATTGCGTGCATTGTTTTTATCCCCCCTCACAAGTTTGTGTTTTTAGAGGGAACTTGAGTACTCTGAATTTGAGGTACTAGTCTTGGTTTTATGTACTGTTCCTTTTTATACTGATAGGCTTTGTGAATGTCCCTTTGCTTTTATTGAACCAGTACTTTCTCGTTCACTGTCATCTCTCAGCAGGAGATACAAAGCTGCTGTTGGTACAAAATTCTGAGCTTCTGAGAAGTTATATTGTGATTATAGTTTTTCATGCATCATATTATTTTGCTATACTGTGGGCCTCTATAAAAAGGTAAATGCTGAAATTAAGGTTGAGTTTGACTTTTGCTGAATTACCTTTTTGTATTTTTTAAAGTTTTTTAAGTATGTTTTAGGCTATTTTCTTATTGTTTTTAAGTTGCAGCTACTTCTAGTGCTTTATACAAACATCCAGAAATTTTTTATAACTGGAAAACAAAAGGGAAGAACTGTGAATTTTGATAAAAATTGATGAATTTTGTTACAACTGTTTGATAATAAAAGTCAACATGAATTTAAGGACTTACAGTACAGTATGATAGAAAACATGAAGACAATTGTAATGTGATTGTTCTTTCAACTCATTGTGTAAAATAGTTTATGGACTGAAAAGCTACTTACCTTCATTTTTAAGTCTCTTTTCTTTTGCTTGACTTGCATAGTGAAATCACTTGTTAAGTGTCTAATTCAATATACACACTGCAACCCTCATTTGTAAAATCCAGTTTCCTACTAGGTTTTTCAGGTTTTCAGTCTTTGAAATAGTTTCTTTTGTGAGATGTTATGTTGATTATGTACCTACTAATTGGGAGGATTTTTAAAATTAAAATGCTTCAAGGATTTCAGCAAATTTTTGCTTTTAGGGCTGCCATTATAATAGGAGTGTGTTAAGTATCCATTTCAAAGAAGAAATCTGAGATAGAAAGGATTTATGTGCTTCATATGCCTGTTTTAGAAAGTATTGCTCTTCTAGAATAAGGTCAAGATGGGTCTCTGATCAGTATCAGAAGAAGAAGGGAATCTATTTTCAAACTTTTTTAGAATTCAATTGTTTTTGAGAGCACAATATCTGTGGCGTATCGATTGTCAGGGTCTCGTAGTTAGTCAAAGGCTATCTCCTTTGACTCACCCCTTAGCATGGTGTCATCCTCCTTGTTGTGATAGATTGTTACAATCTCAGGCAGTGTAATTACACACTAGCCAAGTGGGTCATTTATTTCTTTACCTTCACCATTTACCAAAAATCTCCTTTATCTTTGGGAGCCAGATCTTTCTTTTGCAGTAAAAGCAAAATAATGGCACATAAAACATTAGATGTAAGAGCAAAGCACATTAAAATTATGAAGAGAACAACTTTTAAATAAGCAAACTGTTACATGTATGTAAAGTACTCAGAGTGTCTGGCAGATACCCATGTTATTATTTCTATTAATGTCAATGTATGATTTTTAATGTTTGAGGGAAATGAAATATATAGATACTTTGCCTTGCTTTGTTACTTGCAATGTTTAATCTTAGCTTTCAGAAAAAATTTAACAATGGATTCATGAATAAACTCTTTAACTTTACTTAAAAACAACATATTAAATAGACTCAGATATCAGAAATGATGTAAGGATAACAGGTTTCATCTTTAACCCATGTTCATCGAGAGCTTAACTTTCCTCCTATACCCTGAGTTTTTTTCATAATAACTAAGTGCATTAATGGTTTTTAATTTTACATATAAACACAACGTTTAAGGTTTCCACATCTAATTAATGACATATACTAATACAAAAAGTATAATACTTAGAAATTATTTCTAAACTGTTATATTTTCTTATATGATGTAGAAACATGTATAATTTTAATGATTGCTTCTCTCCTTTTGACTAAGATACTGTTATCAGTTTAATACAAATTTTAATGATAGTCTCAATTGTGCATGTTTATGGTAAATAAAATGATACCTTAATACGTATGTATAGACCTGATGATCAAATCAAGGTAATTAGTATTTCTATCTCCTAAAACTTCAAAACATTACTTTGATTAACAAATAGCAATTTTATATATGTAGTATTTGTTATGTATAGTGTGATATTTCAATACATGCTTACAATCTAAACTGATCAAACTGAGGGAATAAACATTTCTATTTTCTTGTTTTGGGAACTTGATGCTTTCTGGTATTCATCAAATCTATAATGAATTATTGTGAATTATACTCCCCATTATGCTGTAGAAAACTAGTTACTTCTTGTTTTGTTCATAATTACTAATTATGAAGAAAAATACATTGTGTTTTCTTTAAAGGTATAGTTTAAAATGCAATCTACTTTATCTTAAAAACAAACAAAAAATCTTTTCTTCTGCATGTGGACTCTATCCTCTGAACTGCTGTCTGATTTTTCTTATTTGTTAATGCTATTCTATCTATGCTCACTTCTTGACTTTTTTTCTCCCCAACTCCTACTTTTTGTTGCAAGCCTGAAGTGGGTAGACATTGTTCCTCTAGGGCTGGGTATTTGCATCCAGTGATCTCTTATGCAGTACTGTAGTGGGCAACATAATTGGCTTTTTATGTATTTGACACATTCTAGTAAAGCTACCAATTCCTCAACTATTTCTGCTCATAAGACTTTCAAAGTGTGTTATATATGATGCTTATTCTATATTCAGTCAGTTCTTTTCATAATTGTCACCCTAGTGTTTGCAATACTGTTCCAAACATTGTGTAGTTAATAGCAAGTAACATATATCAAGATCCCCACCTTCTTGGCTCTTACATTTTAGTATAACATTCTGATGCTCAGTAAACAGTCACCAATACTTAGTGTGATTCAAATACCTTCTGCACACAAGGGGATTTTATCTGAATAAGTGGTGTTAGGTATTTTTTCTTTAAAAAATTATTTTGTATTGTTTAATAATTTTGTATGTGCATATGATGTGCTTTGATCAAGCCCACACCCCATTTCTTCGCCTCCAGTCCCCGCCTTTATTCTCCCTAACACCAGTCCTTCCCAATCTTATTGCTGCCTGCATGTGCATGTGTGTTAGGACCATCTCCTGGAGCATGGGTAGTCTCTTGGGGCCTATAACCTTAAAGAAAACTTAGCTCTTTCTCCAGGAGCCATCAGTTGCTAATAGCTCTTCAACTACAAGTGGGACTTCATGACCACCTCATTATTCCATGCTGGAATTTTGAATGACTTGATCCCACACAGGTCCTCTATGTGCTGTAAGTTCACGTGTGCCTTTGCCCGGTTGTGTCTGGAAAACATCGTTTCACTGTAGTCATCCACTGCCTCTGGCTCTTACACTCTTTCCATTCCTCTTCTATCATGATTCCTGAGCCTTAGGAAAAGGGGTGTGGTATAGATAGCTCATTTAGGTCTCAGACTTCACAGTCTCTCATTCTCCCCACATTGACTAGCTGTGGATCTCTGTGTTATTTGCCACCTACTACTAAGAGAAACTTCTCAATGAGGGTTGATAGATGCAGTAAAATGTGGGTACAATGATACCAGTACATGAGTACATGAGAAGAGCTTTAATATTATTTTCATTTATCAGAAGAATACTAGTAGGTTCTCCCCTAGGACATAGGACCTTTCTGTCAATAAGTCCATAGCCCCACTAATGGTATTGGGCACAGGTGAATGGAAAAAAAAGGTATTAATACTGTCAGCAAAAGTTGTTTAGTTGAAATAAGGGGATGTTATTGGAATAGGATTCCTGATAAGTGACACAACATTGTATTTTTTCCATAGTATTGATTTAATACTTATTCATAGCATTTACGTCATATATTTAATTGATCCTTAAAATTATTTTCTTGCTAGTTAATAGTATTTATTGAAGTAGAGAACTTGCCTACTATGTCCCCAGCTGAATTTTATTTTATTTTTTCAGTCTGATTAGTTTCCCCTCTCCCAGATCCTCTCTACCTTCCCTTCCTCCCAAACCCTCACTCTTTCTTTCTCTCTTTGATTAGCAAACAGACATCTAAAAAATAATAAGTAAAATAAGATAAAATAAAACAAACATACTGAAATAAGTCAAAATAAACAAACAAACTAAAGAAAAAGACCAAGAACAAGAAACATGTTTATATCCAGACACGCATGTTTGCACGCACAGAAATTCGCTAAACACAAAACTGAAAACCATAATATATCCACAAAAGGCCTGTAAGGTAAAAGAAAGGAAAAAAAGAAACAGAACCTCCACAAATGCTGTTGAGTTCATTTTGTGATGGCTGCCTACTGGTGGGGATGTGTCTGACCTTGAGAGTGGTTTCTACCTAGTGAGACTGCATTGAACAAAACTAAGTTTTCATTCGCCAAGAGTTATCAATTGGTGACAGCATCTGAGTTAAGGATGATGGCTTGTGTCCACTTTTCTTCTCAGCACTGGGACTCCATCTGGTGCAGACCTGTGCAGGCCCTGTGCATGGTCTCTTAATCTCTGAGTTCCTATGTGTGTTGGTCATGCTGTGTTGAGAAATCCTTTTTCTTTGTTGTCCTTTATCCATGCTTGACTCTTACAATTTTTCCACATCCTCTTCTCCAGAGATTTGATGGAGACATACCATTTAGGACTGAGTGTTCTAAGGTCTCTCATTCTCTCCCCATTGTCCAGTTGTGGGTCTCTGTATTTGTTCCCGACTACTGCCAGCAAGAAACTTCTCTGATGATGGGTAAGCAAGACACTGATCTATGAGTACAGCCAAATGTTATTAGAAGTCATTTATTGCTACATCCTTTAAGCAGAATAGTGGTTTTGGTTTTCCACTAGGTCTCTGGGCTATCTTGACTCATGTTCTTGGCCACTTAAGCAATATCATGGTTGGGTTCCACCTAATAGAGTAGACCTTAAATCCAATCTGTTAGTGGTTAGTTATTCCCAGAAGCTTTGTGCAAATATTGCACCAACATTATTTTAAAGGGAGGTTGTAGTCAGAAGTTTTCCTGTGTCCTACCCAGTCCCACAGCTGCTCAGACCTAAGTAAACACACAGAGGCTTATATTATTTATAAACTGTATAGTCTGTGACAGGCCTCTTGCTAGATAGCTCTTATATTAACCCATTTCTATTAATCTACGTTTTGCCACATGTTCCATGGCTTTACCTGCATCCCATTACATGTTGTTCCTTGGGCAGCTGGCTGGTGTCTCTTTTGCCTCTCCTTTCTCTTCCTGTCTGTTTGGATTTTCCACCTGCCTCAAAGCTGCCTTGCCATAGGCCAAATGGCTTTATTTATCAACCAATCAGAGCAACATATTTTCACAGCATACAGAAAGACATTCCCCTATCACTTCCCCTCTTCTGTCTAAACAAAAGGAAGGCTTTAACTTTAACCTGGTAAAATTACATATATCAAGCAAGAATTACAGTTACAATATCTGCTCTCTTTGTATTTTGCAAATTCAAAGAAAATATTCTATTTATCCTATATTTGTGAGTATAAGGTTTTATATCTAACTTATCTTTTATCATAACCAAGGAAAATTATAACTATTTAGTCTTCAACTACATCAAAGACCCCAGAAGGATATAATATTAACTAAGTAAACAGGAAATGCATTGTAAGCACTTCTAAAATTCTGAAAATGACAGAGACAGCTGCCTGCCTGGACAGTCATCCAAAGTTCCTCTGCAACATTGGGGCATCCATCGTCAGCCCATAGGCCCAGAGTCTCTCAGTCATTTTTCTCTGTGTCCTGTAGAATGTCTGGCAGTTTATTCTGCAAAGCAGGAACCTGAAGGACCATCTTGCCTTGCAAAGTTCAGTGGTCACCTTCCTATGGGTCCTGCATGTCCAGTTTATACAACATTTTGTCAAGCAGTCCAGGCAAGAACAGTTTCTTGCCCAAATGGCTAACTTTTGCCATGAAGAAGATAAACTCCATATTGAGTTTCTTTGGTGCCCATCCTCTTCATTGATGTAATTGGTGCTCCTAGGAGCAGATGTGTCTCATTGTCCAGAAAAGTCTAAGTTTTTAAAACATTTTAAATGCCATATTCTATAGGTCTTTGAAGTGTTTGAAGATTACCTACCTAATTGAATTATATCTGTGTATATCTAGAAAACTTAACTAACATGGCTATAAGTTTGATTATCATGGAGACTAATTATTAATGTGTATTTCTTAATTATCCATTACAATTTCAAATGAGCTGCACAAACATAATACCTTAAAAAGTGTGGAAATATACATACAGCATAACAAAATTAACTTTAAATTTGTATCAATAAACTAAAATCCATAGGAACGTAAAATATTTTAAACAAGTTGTTGCTCTTTAAAAGTAGATTCAATACTCTACCCTTTTATCCTATCATATCTATATCCTATATATCTATATCAGGAGGTCACCTTGTAGATGGCATAATTTGTAGCTGAGATGGTGTTTATCTTTCCCCTTTGGTAGTGTGCAGTACCATGAGAACTACACTCAATAGGTGTGACGGCTCTAGGTAGGCACCAAATCTACTACTCCATGTTCAATGAGTCGTATAGGTGTTGTCTTCTGCAATAGAGCTTCCGGTCAGTTTGTGGAGAGCAGCGAATGGCCTTGGCAGTAACCTGGGTTGTTTGGTAGTTTCTGTGGAGCCAAAGTGACCACCATGGAAACTCCCATGGAATAGGTATAGAGTGTGGACAACATTACCTTATTCCATATTTTAGTGGAAATATTTTTAAATTCTCTCTGTTTCAGTTGATGTTGGCTGTGGTCATGTACCTCTGGTATGAAGCCTATTTAGTCATGGTAGATGTTCTTTTTGATGTGTTCTTATATTAAGTTTATAAGTATTTTTATTGAAAATTTTTGCTTATAAGGGAAATTGGTTTTCAATTCTCTTTATTGGGTCTTTATGAGGTTTCAGTGTCTTGGTAATTGTGACCTTGTGAAAAGAATTGGGCAGTGTTCTTTATTGTTTCTATTTTGTGGAATAATTTGAGAAGTATTGGTGTTCATACTTCTTTGAAAGTCTGGTAGAATTCTATGCTGAATCCATCTTGCCCTGGCCATTTTGGGGGGGGGGGCGGGGATTGGGAGACTTAATTACTCTTCCTATTTCACTAGGGGTTATAGGTTATAGGTTATAGGTTATAGGGGTTTAATTTGCTTATCTGATCTTGTTTTAACTTTGGTAAGTGGTATATATTGAGAAAATTTTCAATTGGGAGGAGTATAGGTTTTTTAAAGTGTATCTGTCTGATTCTCTGGATTTTCTTGTTATGTCCACTTTTTGGCCTCTATTTTGTTAATATGGTTCTTCTCTATCATCATTTTTAGTTACTATGGCTAAGGGTTTGTCAATCTTACTGATTTTTCTCAAGGAACCAAATCTTTGTTTCATTGATTCTTTGTATTTCTGTCTGTTTCTATTTTGTTGATTTCAGCCCTGAGTTTGATTATTTCTTGCTGTCTAGTCCTTTTGGGTGTTATTTCTTCTTTTTTTCCTATAACTTTTGGTTTGCTGTTAAATTGCTAATATGAGATCTTTTTAGTTTTTCTCATGTAGGCACTTAGTATTGTGAACTTGTCTCTTAGAACTGACTTCATTGTATCCCCTGATTTGAGTATGTTGTGTTTTCATTTTCATTCAATTATAAAAAGTTTTTGATTTCTTAATTTATGTCTTGTTCCATTTTTCATCCAGTAGTGAGTTGTTTAGTTTCTGTGGGTTTGTAAGCTTTCTGTTGTTGATATCTAACTTTAATCCATGATAGAATTTAGGCTGTTACTTCAATTTTCTCGTATCAGTTGAGTCCTGCTTTGTGTCCAAGTTTGTGGTTAATTTTGGAGAAGAATTTAAGTGCTTCTGAGAAGAAGGTGTATTCTTTTGTGTTTGGGTGAAGTGTTTTGTCACTGTTAGGTGCATTTAGTGTATGACATCATTTAGCTCAGCATTTCTGTTGCTTTCTTTCTTTCTTTCTTTCTTTCTTTCTTTCTTTCTTTCTTTCTTTCTTTCTTTCTTTCTTTCTTTCTTTCTTTCTTTTTTTTTTTTTTGTCTGGATGACCTGTCTATTGGCGGGAATGGGGTATTGAAGTCTCCACTATCACTGTGTGAGGGTCAGTATCTGATTTAAGTTGTAGTAGTATTTCTTTTATGAACGTATGTGCCCATGTGTTTGGTGCATAGATGTTTAGAATTTCAATGTCCCCTTGGTGGAGATTTTGCCTTTGATGAGTATGTAGTTTTTTCCCCTTATTTCTTCTGATTAGTTTTGGTTTGAAGTCTATTTTGTCATACATCCAAATGGCTACATTGGCTTGTTTCTTGGGACCATTTACTTGGAATATATTTTTCCATCCTTTTGCCCTGATGTGGTTTTTATCCTTGATATTAAGGTATGTTTCTTGGATGCAGTGGAAGGATGGATCCTGTTTTCTAATCCAGTTTTTTTTATTGGGGAATTGAGAGCATTGATGCTGAGAGTTATAAGTGAATCCTGTTTGTTAATTCCTGTTATTTTGTTGTTGAGGTGTCACTTTTTTTCCCCTGTTAATTTGCTGGTCTGGGATTATTTATTTCTTGTGTTTTCTAGGGTGTGGTTAATCTCTTCAGGCTGAAGGTTTCCTTTTAGGATCTTCTGTAGAGCTGGGTTTGTGGCTAGATACTGCTTAAATTTGGTTTTAATGTGGAATGTTTTTCTTTCTCCATTTAGGAGGCTGAAAGTTTGGCTGGATATAGTAGTCTGGGCCGATGTCTCTGGTCTTTTATAGTGTGTAGAACATCAGTCCAGGCTCATCTTCTCCATTGAGAAGTCCGGTGTTATTTTAATGGGCCTACCTTTATATGTTACTTGGTCTTTCCCCCTTGCAGCTTTTAACATTCTTTCTTTGTTGTGTACATTCAGTGTTTTGATTATAATGTCTTGTGGGGGATTTCTTTTCTGGTCCAGTCTATATGGTGTTCTGTGTGCTTCTTAAACTTTGATAAGCCCTAACTTCTTTAGGTTAGGGAAATTTTCCTCTATGATTTTGTTGAAAATATTTTCTGTACTTTGACTTGGGTTTCTTATCCTTTCTTTATTTCTATTATTCTTTGATTTGGTCTTTTCACAGTGTCCCAGATTCCCTGTATGTTTGTGCCTTGAATTTTTTTTTTATTTTATTTTTTAGAGTTAACATTTTCTTTAACTGAGTCATCCATTTCCTCTATCTTGTCTTTAATGTCTGAGATTCTCTCTTCTATCTCTTGTATTTTGTTTGTGAGGCTTACCTCTGAGGTTTCTATTTGAATTCCTTAGATTTTTTGTTTCCAGTTTTACCTCAGTTTGGGTTTTCTTTAGTGATTCTCTTTCCCCTTTCATGTTTTAAAATGTTTTCTTCATTTCATTCCTGCTTGTTTATGTTTTCATAGATTTCCTTAATGGATTTATTCATGTACTTTTTAGGTCCTTGAACATATTCATAATAGCTGTTTTGAAGTCCTTGTCTTGTGCTTCAGCTTTGTTGAATTTCTCAGGGCCAACTGTAGTAGTGTTCCTGGGTTCTGGTGGACACATACTATCCTGGCTGTTATTGGTTGTGTTTTAAAGCTGGTATTTAGGATTTGAATGATTGTAATTCTAGGTGTTGATACCTGGTCTTGTCTTTGTTGGGTGAGTGTTTCATTCCATGGTTTCTGTTTGCCCTCTCTGGATCTTAGAAGAGTGCTGTGAGATGAGTTGCCTGGTAGGGGATGCTTTTTCTGTCCCTGCCAGATGTGGTCCCTGGGGTTCCCAGTAGAACATGTTTCTAGGTATTGGGAGCTAGCATGAAATAATGGGGAGGGGCTAGAAGAGGGTACAATGGAGGGGTAAAAGCTGACTCTATTAAGAGACTCTGTGGAGTTCCCAGGGAAAGGAGACAGAGAGGGAGGAGATGTCCCTGCAGGTGATCTGATACAGGGTTGGGGATGAGACTGGGGAATTGGAAATGAAGAACAGGAAGGAGAGTGGAAAATGCCTATCTGATTCCCAAGCCTTTTGGATAGTGGGTTCCCTGGTGGAGATGTTGTTGTATTTTAAAAATGTCAGGAACGAGTCACACCATACAACAGGGGCCATATAGGAGGTTTATTGTGGTCAAGTAATCTGCACGCATTGTGATCATGTAATCTATGCACATGCATGGCATAGCTACAGAAGCCCATAGAAACATGCAAGAGGTGACCTATCAAAGCAGGCTCTACCTGCTCCCTGCTTGCCTTCCCTCTCTGTCTCCCTCTCACCAAAGGTAGCAGGCACCTCCTCCTCACCCTCCACCACCACACCTTTCTTTTTGGTAGGCCTACCCACCTCCACTCTTTCTCTTTCTTAATAAAACCTCTTATAGTGGGTTCTGTTGTACCTCATGTATTTTTACGCCTGGTAAATAACGCCGACAGATACATAACAAATGTACCTTGGTATTGGTGGCTGACACAAAAGGATGGGTTGAGGGAGGAAGGATGAAGAAGTAGTCCTGAGGTGTCCCCTGGGAATGGGGCAGAGAGGAAGGAGAGGCCCCAGTAGGTGGTCTGCTACAAAACAAGGGATTAAACTGGGGAATTAGAAATGGAGGACTGATCCTAGTCTGCCTGATTCCCAGGCTGGTAGGTGTTCGGTGTTTATTATGCTGTTATTCTGAGTAGTGGTTTGGCAGCAAGGAAGAGATTTTTAAGGCCTTATGAAAGTATCTGCTAGGCAGGTCTCTTAAATATCCTCATATACCTTTGATATGAGAAAGGGAGTATCATTATCAACTACTTTGAAAGTGATCACTAGCTTGCTTCCCTTTGTGTGATTCCTGGATTAGGCAAGGTTAGCTTTGATTAACCAGTTAGACCTGAAAGCTTAGTGCTATGTAAAAATCCTATAGCTCAGTGGTACAGGGCTAGGATATGGCTGGCTTAGTGGTAGAGGGCTTGCCTAGTGCTTGCTGGCATGTGTGAGTCCTTGGGTTCATTGCCACTAACCCTGTTTCCTCTTACCCCCTAAATGAAGAATATCCTGGGATCAGGTAGAGGGGGTTTGAGAATCTAAAGTAAAGAGGCTTCTACTGTCCCCAGATGGGATAAGGCAAACTCTAAGAGTAACTGTAGTAGATTGAAACAATGTAAATTACGTTTAAATTCATAATGAATTTAATCATAAAAATCCGAGGCAAAGTTCTTTGTAATTGAAGAATTGTAGCTACTAGGTGTAGTAAAAGAATAGAATTAGAACAGTGAGAATGAAAATTGTGCATGATTATCAGAACTAGTTAAGCCGATAGGTAAGAAATTGAGGATTAGTCTAGCAGTACCTCATCCACTGACCAATATGCACAAAAAGAGAAACATGTAGACATTTGTAACACGAATCTTAAAAGGTCTTATTATAAAAAACCTGGATCCAGATATTGGGGTGAAAGCTGAAAGATCAGAGAAACAGAGCAAGCCACAGCCAACTTCACATAGGATTAAGGGTGTGTACCACTGCTGCCTGACCTCAATGTCTAATCTAGTGGCTGGCTCTGTCCTCTGATCTCCAGATAACTTTATTAGGGTACACAATATATTGGGGCACACAATATATCACCACAGACATTACCTGTTTAGACTCAGTTTGATCAACTGTCAGTATCTGTGCAGTCTTGTATGGTAATTATATCTGACTGCTGAATATTTGACATGTGATTGCCATATATTGAGATGGGTTAACAGCATACAACACCCTTATGATTTGAGATGAAATCCCAATGGTGATAAAATGAAGAAAAAAGAAAGACAGCAAAATATTTCATTAATGTTTTTATGTTCATTACGTGTTGAAGCAATAATGTTTTGGCTGTATTGGAAAGGGACACTGCAAGAGTATAATTTGTAGAATACTGAAAGTGGAAAATTTGCATGATAAAAATGGAATGTTTTTTTTTTATAGAAAATCAAAGGAAAAATAAGAGGGAATACTGTGGAATAGAGGAAAAAGGAGGAAATTTTCAGCAGTTATATTATATGGATCTCGTTTGGATCCCAATTGAATATATGTACCTGTGTGTGTTTGTCTATGTTCATAAGTGGGGGAGGTAGAAAGAGACAGAGACAAAGAAAGACAGGTAGATGAAATATGAACATATTAGGGCAGTTGAATGCTGCTTAGCCTATTTGATGTATTAAGGGATTTCTCCCTAACTTAGATAAGAATGAAAATTTGCCGACAGGTAGTAAAGGAGATATCAATTGAAAGAAAAGAACCACTCATGGATGCTGCATTGTTTCATACTATTTGTATGTGTTGACTCTCACTTTACATCATAGTGTTTTCCCTAATGAAATCTGCCAGTAGGAAAATCAGTTATTTACTTAATTCACAAATATTTATCAATTGCTGGATTTTTCATTGATGCTATTGTAGCAGCATGATTAAGACAAACCTGATTTAGGTTTCCAAGGAGCTTCTAGTTACACAGTAAAGAATCACATCTCTGGCTGTTTAGAATCTTTAGTTCCTGGGGTATTCCAGTCTTACATTGCTGGGAAATTATAGCTCGATCCCATGGCACTTTATACCACATATGTTTTCCATTAAGTAAAATATTTAGTCAGTATATCACCTAAGATTTGATATTTTTTTATTTATTGAGCCCATAGTAAAAGTGTACACTAAACATGTGCTTTACAGTACAGTAATTAGCATATAATTTTCAACGTTTCAATGAACTTTTACCATAAAATTTAAGAGGATTTTAATTGCAAGTAATAAGGATTGCTTGTTAATAGGCTGTAGATAATTAGAGAGCTATTTGCATTCACTGCCCACAAATTCTCTTAGTGTTTGTGAGCATCACTTAATTCATAACTTTGTCCCATGAGGATTAGTTAATCCCATTTAGTCACAGTAATAATAGACATGATGTTTTTCTCTTTAGCTCTCTCCCAGAGTTCCAATGATTCTTATGGAAGGATTATACCATTGATTAGTTTTTATTTATTATAAGTAAGGTAGAGTATTTTTCTTGGTCTTTTGCTATAATATAGTACATTGTGGTAAGTAGTACTCAGTATCGTAGCTGGTAATTTTAATCTTTGTAATGTAAATTCTATTTTGTGTTGAATCTCACTAATTTTGATTCAAAACCTTGTTGTTTGTCAACTGATCTGACCTTTTTGGAAAAGTCGTACCATGAGTTAGTCTGTACAGTTTATACACTTTATTATATCCCTTTGCCTACTAGAGCTGTTTATTTTTAAAGAGTGTACTTACAAATAATTTTTGGTTCAGTTTTATTGTATTTGGATATTCTTTAATATGTATGATTAATATATAATGCACTCTTAAATGTAAAATTCACACAATACAGAGAAGTTGCTTCTGAAATTCAGCAAGGGTGACCGATTGCTTAAAATTGAGCTATCAATAAAACCTTTATATAGGTTAGTCTTAAGGATGAAGACTGGCTGAGTACATGATCATACAGTGGGAAGGCATTAGTAAGTTAAGGAGTCTACCAGGAGGCAGAAGAGCATGAAGAGTGAACATTCAGCCAATCTTCTGGAATGTATGGGAGGGAAAGCAGATTGCTGGAAATAAGATTAGAGTGATAAGCTAGACCCTGATTGTCAAGGATCTTAAAAGTGGGGTCTAAGAGACTTGCCCTTGCTGTGTCAACATTTTTTAAAGTGTGGAACCATAAATGACTTAAGAACTTTGTTTCAGTGAGGTGATCTTATTGTCTTATGTTGCGTGAGTAAATGTTGATAGAAGCTGCTAGAAAGTGGACAAGTGGTGTTTTAGTGTTCAGGAGAGAACAAATTCTGAATTAGGACTGTGGTAGAAGAGGTGATGTTGTTAGGAAGGGGTGGTGGCCAGTGCTAGGAAATGATCAGAAGCAGAATTAGTTAGGGAAAGGCCCTAAGATTTGGTCACCAAGAAGATTTTTGTTTATTTTAAAACTGTTTGAGGAATCATAGAGAAGCAGATGGCCATATTTTAACGTTAGGGAATGAGAACGTAGCTAATAACTAGAGTAAGAGGAAAGATTTTTTTCAAGGGATTTGATGATGCAAGGAAGTGCAGAGTCATACACGAAGCCTTACCCTGGTTCGCTCTCTCAGCACATAAACTCAGCTCTCACGAATAGGGGCTGTATGGCAGGAGAAGGTCCTTCAGTTACTTGCCATTACCCTTAAAAATTACTGTATTTTTTTAAAAAGATTTAAAAATGTAATATATTCAGAAAAACTTACTTTTCATTAACCTCAAACTTATCATTAATCTCTAAATAACCAACCACCGTTGAGCAGTGAAGCAAACATCTGCGAACTCATCAAAAGCCAAGAGAAGCCTCAGAACTGAATCGCCTTGGTGTTACATTGTCCGCTGCTGCTATTCCCTGTGTTCTTACCCCTTGAGCAGTTGGTCTCACAGAAGGGTGGTAATTTTCTCCGAACACAATTCTTTGGCTCTTTACTCAGTTTAATTAATTTATCTTCTGTAATGAGTTTTCATGCTTGGCTAATACATCTTCAGTTTAGAAATTTACTTTAATTGAAGCTTTATTTCATTTTTTTAAAGAAATTCTGGTGAAGTAAGGTTTTGATTCTTTCTTTTTTATTTCTCTAACACTGAGAATTGAAACTAGGGCCTCATACTTGTTTACTGGGCTGTAAGTAAACTGTCCCTAGTCCTGAAAATTTGTTCTCAATAGTACAGTTTTCTATATCTTTCTTTTGTTTAGTGATATTATAGTGATGCTTTGTCTGCCAGTGTTTATGTATATTGTGTTCTTTGTATTCAAACTACTATAATTGCATAGTAAACAAAATTCTCAACTTTGAGATATATAGATCGCTGATTGAGAGCATGCCTACCAGATGCAAGACACCAGGTTTCCTCCCACTGATTGAACAAAACATAACAGTCACAAAGAAAATAAATCAGTTTAATTCTAAAATGAAATAATCTATGCTTTGCTGAAAAAAAAGTCCTTCTCTTTTCTGTTTCTGTACAACCTTTACTTATGTTGATATAATGAGTGCAAACTGGCTGCAAACATGAGAGAAGGCAGCATGGGCTGTGTGTGTGGCCCCCAAACACTGCTGTGGTTCCATCACTGTGATTGGTCATGGGATGATTCGAGGGAAAGTGAGCAGACAAAACTGCTATTGCTGTGGAAAACTGGTGTCCCAATAAAACTTTAGTTTTGCATGTTAATATCTTTCTTTTGCCTTTAAAAATTATATAATTAAAAAAACCAGTCTGAACTCAAGCTGTAGAAAAAACAAGCACCATATATTAGCTTCTATGTTAGTATCCTCATCTCCTCAGTACCATTTTTATCCCTTGACATTGTCATATAATATTCTATATTGCACCCAAACTCCTTAAAAAAAAAAAGATTTAGACAAGGTCTCTCATGTAACCCAGACTAGCTCCAAAGTGATGGTGCTTCTGTCTCATCCTCCTGAGTTCCAGGCTTATGGGCGTGTGCCACTATACCTAGCTTAAGTATATGAACTGTATGAAAGTCTGAATAATATGCCCCCAGACTAATACTGCATCACTTTGTTCTGACCATGTATTTATTATATTGTGTGTGTGTATCTATGTGTGGGTGTACACGTGGCAGCATATATCTGTGGGACTCATTACTCTTTTTCTTCTGTGTGAGTCCCAGGAATCAAACTCAGGTCATCAGACCTAGCAGCAAGGACCTTTACTGCTTAGCACCTGGCCAGCCTTAAAACAAACAAACAAAACCCCACTGATGTTTGAGGTCTGTATTCCTTGTTTCATTGAATTCAACTCAAATAATATCCTTTTTTTTTTTTTGGCATTTATATGTAAGATAAAATGGTAAACTAAAGGGAATTGATTTTTTTCAGTGATTTTTGTCTTGTGTGTATGGCTGTGTATTTCACCTACCCTTTTACCCAGTCACATTCTTTCTGAGATTTAACTTAGGAAATGTACTGTATAGTATCTTAAGTATAATGTTAATTTATGGAAATGTAAATTACTGGTTTCTTTTATAAACATATTATGACACTTTTTTTTCCTGTTGTTCATTGATGGCCTTCTAGTTTACATTTATCTTTCCTAACTATGTAGTTATTTTTATGAGAAAATAATATATAGAAATACCGCTCCCTAGAGAGGTCCCCAGAAATCCACAAAGATACCTCCACAATAGACTACTGGCAATGGTGGAGAGAAAGCCCGAACTGACCTACTCTGGTGATAGGATGGCCAAACACCTTAACTGTCATGCTAGAAATCTCATCCAATGACTGAGGGAAGTGGATGCAAAGATCCACGGCCAGGCCCCAGGTGGAGCTCCAGGAGTCCAACTGGCAAGAAAGAGGAGGGATTGTATGAGCGAGAATTGTTGAGACCAAGATTGGAAAAAGCACAGGGACAAATAGCCAAACTAATGGAAACACATGAACTATGAACCAATAGCTGAGGAGCCTCCAACTGGATCAGGCCCTCTGGACAAGTGAGACAGTCGATTAGCTTGAACTGTTTGAGAGGCCCCCAGGCAGTGGGACCAGGACCTGTCCTTAGTGCATGAGCTGTCTGTTTGGAACCTGGGGCTTATGCAGGGACACTTGGCTCAGCCTGGGAGGAGGGGACTGGACCTGCCTGGACAATCTACCAGGTTGAGCTGAATCCCCAGGGGAGTCTTTGCCCTGGAGAGATAGGAATGGGGGGTGGGCAGGAGGGAAGGTGGGGGGGGGGGAGAACAGGGGAATCCATGGCTGATATGTAAAATTAAATTAAATTATAAAATAAAAAAATTTAAAAAAATATAGAAATACCAAGCCAAACCACATAATACTACATAATAAATCATAATTTTGAGATGTATAGGAATTTATGTGTAAATATAGTCAGAAAACAAACATTTTGAAATGTTTGTTGGGGTCTTGATCTGCAAATGAGATTCTGTATTTTATAGTTAGCATATTTCACTAATCAAAATATCTGAAAGTTTTATTTTTTATTTAAAACGGCACAATAAATATATTTATTTTAGTATAATAGTCTATGAATTAAATTTGACTCAATAGTTTTAAACATGACAGTGTCAAGAAATACTTTCTAAATAAAGTTTACATAGAAAATTCTGTTTATTGTATAATTAGATAAACACTAATATAAACCTTTATTCATGAAAGTCTGTAATAGCCTAATGCTTCATTTAACTCTGCTTGCAAAGGGATTTGCTTGATCTAATAAATTATGCAGTCTTACATTTTTGACCTCATAACCCATGAGAATTTACTTAAATTGACTGTAGTGTTTGTCACATTAGAGAATAATGACTGTACCCAACTCCTGTAGTTTCATTTGAAATCAAATACTGAAAGGACTTACTGTCCTTCTTGCAAAGAAAGGAGTGGGGGCTGATGGAAGGATGGGTCCTTACTTGGGAATTTATTCTCCTGTTTTAAATTGGCAAAAAAAATGCTTAGATTATATTAGGAAAACGAATGTCCAGAGTAGCTAGTCATTTCTACAGACCTGGTTCTACTGTTTTCAGGTTCATTCCTTTGTTCTGAATAGACAATAGAAACTGAGTGGTTCTGAAGTCTGTGTGTAATTTTTCTGTATATACACACACCTATAATATTATATACTGTAAGCTTGTATTATAGCTGTATTATTATTGATTGAAAGACACTTTCTTAAAAATGGTCAGGAAACCTGTTTAGTATGAAGTATGAACACCTTCCAACATATGTTTCATAGTTTTATCTGTATAAATCAGGGTCAGTGGTGATTAATAGCACCAACAACAAAAGAGAACTAGTATCTCAATATGCTACAATGAACAATGAAATTTATTTAAAACCTAAGAACTCATTTCAGTAATTTCCCATTTAATATTCTTAAATTGTGATTGACTGTATGTAACAGAAACTGGACAGTAGATAAATAGGTGGGGACTCTCTTCTGCATTTTTAGCATTCATTCTTGCCTTAATTTATATAGTTATTGGAGTTTTGAGGACAAAGAGAAAAATACTTTACGTATAAAGTCAAACCTTATTTACTGCTTTCACTGATATCCAATAGAAATTTAAAACCCTGAAGGGCTGGGTGAGGTGGCACACGCCTTTAATCCCAGTACTCTAGAGGCAGAGGTAGGCAGAACTCTCAATAGAGTTCAAGGTTTTCAGACCTGCTGATACATCTTAGTAACATTCCTTGGTCATCATGGCTGCCTAAACTCCTTTGTACAGTCCCAGGATGCTCTCTAGGGAGCAGTGCTCAACTAGTTAAGAATCAATGGTGTGGTGGAAAGAATTTTATGTATCTGGATTTAGATCTCTTTCTCCCCAGTTCTTCCTTATGTAATCTTATGTACTCTCTGAACATGAGTCTATTAGTTTCATTTCTTGTCGGGGTGATAAAAATACTTTGATAAAGAGAACTTAGTGGAGAAAGGGTTTAGAAAGGATGTATTTTAGCTCTCAGTTCCAGGTTACAGTCCATTACTGCAGGGAATCCACAGCAGCAGGGGCTTGAGAAGGATGGTGACATCACATCCATAGTCACATTTTTGTAGTCAACTGGCTTGATCCTTTTTTTTTTTTTTGCATTTCGAGGCAGGATTTCTGTGTAGCTTTGGAGCCTGTCCTGGAACTCACTCTTTAGACCAGGCTAGCCTGGAACTCACAGAGAAACGTCTGCATCTGTGTGGTTGATACATTGTGTATCCTAATAAACTTACCTGAGAATCAGAGAACAGAACAGCCACTAGATTAGACATAGAGGCCAGAAAATGGTAGCACATGCCTTTAATCCCAGCATTCTGGAGGTAGAGATCCATCCAGATCTCTGTGAGTTCAAAGCCACACTGGAAATAGTCAGGCATGGTGACACACATCTTTAATCCCAGCACTTGAGATTTTATGTCTTGCTTGAGAAAGACACATGTCTTTAATCCCAGGAAGTGATGGCAGGAAGCAGAAAGGTATATAAGGCTTGAGGACAAGGAACTAGAGGTTTTTTAGGCTTTTTAAGCTTTTAGCAGCAGTTCAGCTGAGAGCCATTCGGATGAGGATTCAGGCTTTCAGTCTGAGGAAACAGGATCGGTTGAGAAGTTGGCAAGGTGAGGTTAGATGTGGCTCATTCTGTTTCTCTGATCATTCAGCGTTCACCCCAATACCTGGCTCCGGGTTTGTTTTTATTAATAAGACCTTTTAAGATTTGTGTTACACATCTGTCTCTCCAGTGCTGGGATTAAAGGCATATGCCACCACCGACCGGCTAGCTCTCTCCTTTGATACAGTCCAAGAAGCAAATCCTACTTTTATACTGAATCTTCCCACATCAATTCATATAATTAAGACAGTCCCTCACAGACATTCCTACAGGCCTACCTAGTTTAGACAACCCTTCACTGAGACTCTGTTTCCAAGTGAATCTAGATTGGGTCAAGTTGCCAATTAAAACTATCACATTCAGCTTTATCATCATAAAACTAGCACTTTGGTAAAAAGTGAATGAGGTCTCCCATAAACATGGATGCGAAAAGCTTAAATAAAATGTTCGAACACAAAAGAAAATAGCTAGTAAAATGAACTATGCAAACAAATTTTAAATGTTATTATTAGCAAATAGAGTTTATGTTAGGAATTCAAAGTTAGTTTGACATTTAAAAAGATGGTTAATGCAAAAAGTGGATGTACAGGTATGAACATGTATAGTGCCAGATTCTAGAAAAGACCAAGGCAGAAACTTCAATAAATGCACAAGTTGGGGCTAATCTAGGTGACATTGTAAAACCCCTGTCTTAAAGCAAATAGTTAATGTAGTATGCTAATTTTTAAAAAGGGAGAACTATATGATCATCTTGATAGTAAAAAATACAATTGACAAAAATCTCTTCATAAAAACCATCCAGAAATTAGAAATAGAAGAGTTCTTCCTCAAACCAACAAAATATAACTATGAAAAACTTTTAAGCTTGAGAAAAATCAAAGTTGTCCTTAACCACTGCTTTTGTTCCATTCTGTACCAAAGGGTTTGCATTACAATACAAACCAAGACGAGGAGGTGGAGGGCTGGTTTTTAAGAGCTCTGGGTGCTCTTTCAGAGGACCTGGTTTCAATTCCCAGCACCCATATGGTGGCTCACAACTGTCTGTAACTCCAGTCCCTGGGGGTTCTGACCCTCCTCTGGCCTCCAAGTGCACTAAGTATGAGCCTTGTGGACACACACACACACACACACACACACACACACACACACACAGACAAAATCTCCCATTGGTATAAATACATTTTTTCAAGTTAAAAAGAAAAACCAAGATAAAAAAATTTAAGGCAAAAGGAATTAGAAGGGAAGAAAGTAAAAAATGACTTATTTGCAGATATTATGATTTTCTTTTTCTTTGTTTCTTTAATTCATTTTATTTGTGGGAGTATTTTTTCTGGTTTGAGATGAGCTGATCTCAAACTTGTGATACTCTATTTCAAGCTCCCAAGTACAAGAATAAAAAATGTGAGTCACACCAGGCTTTAAAATAGTATTTTTATGGTAATGGGGATTAAACCAAGGGTCTTACACATGCTAGGCAAGCAGTCTATCTTTGTCTGAGCTGCATCTCAAGGCTCCAACAATATCATCTTGAGTGAGGAAATCCTAAGAATTATTTACATATGAGTTACTAGACACAAAATTCAGTTTTACAAGATCAGAGAATTTAAGATTATGCAAAACTGAAACTATATTTCCATATACTAACAATAAGCACTATAAAATGAAATTATTAAAGCAACATTCCCTGTAATGACAGAATAAAATTCTTTGGATTAAAAAAATAAACATAATGCTGGTATAAAAATTATAAAACATTACTAATAGAAATTAAAGAAAATGAGAGGCAGTAAGAAGTTTTAAGTAAAGTAAATATTAAATTCAGTTTAGTATAGGATGCTAATAATCCAGACCTGATCTGCAGATTTGCTATTTGTGTTCGCTATTCAAAGTTCTAGCATTTGTTTTTTTCAGAAAATGTTAAGCTGATACTTTAGAATAAGTGGAAATATAAAGGTACTAGAATGTTATTAACAATGGCCTATTGTTTTTAGGAATCATTTCAAACTTCAACATCATAAAATAGCATGATTATTAAAAAGTTTGGTGGATAAAGAATGTAGGCATTATATAAGACAATTCAGCCTAAGACATTCAATAAAAATGAAAAAAGATGTAATGAAAAATATTTTGCAAAAGATGTGTCTAAAGTTAATAGCATAAGAAAACATACTCATGCATTAGATGGGCTGAGAAATACAGGTGTCCACACCAAAAGATATAAGCAGGATGTGATCACCTAGGTAGATAAGGAAGACTATGTAGAGGCATGGCTCAGCCTATGGTATTAGAGCCCAAGGTGGTTAACCAAGGGCAGAGAGGGGGCTTTAACAGATGCAGGATATAGCATGTCGGTCTGAACATAGTGAGGATGTTTTTGTCAGGTGGTTGATGCTGAAGCAAAATTGAACTGGGTTGGGTGTCTGCACAGTGGCAAGGCCTATGTGTAGAGTTAGAGGCTTAGGCTGGGGAGGAAGAGCCCTGGCCTGGATTATCAGAGCCTGAGCAATATGTAGAAAATATTCATGTCAAAGTCTCAGCAGGAGATGATGAGCCTGTCAGGTGAGTAAGTCATCTGTGTACGGGATGGAACAGGCTGCTTTGATGGGACTTTGATCTCATTTCCAAAGGTCAAATAAGTGTGTAGGTTATGAACAAGAGCCTGATTACTCTTTAATTAAGGGGATTACAAATCACAAAACAGAAAACTGGAATGAATCTTATGGCTAATTGTTTTTGTTTTTAATATATACTGATACTAAGTAAATAGTTGAATGTAGAGATAAATATAAAACTATGTATATGAATATACTTACATTTATTCTGTAGTTTCATTCACTGAGACTGACAGCAGTCTCATCCCTGTAGTGATGATTGCGGCTAGAGTCCTGATAAAGCTTTTGAGATAGGACTTTTCCACTCAAACCAGGATGCTGTGGAACAATGGGTACATCAGAGGCTGTGGTAGGAAAGTTGTCAAGTGAGCTTGCAGCACCTTGCTGTACTATAAAGTCAAGAAGTGCTTGAAGAATGAGGACCTATAAGAAGGAAATAATGCTCGAAAGGACTCCTACTCCCCAAGTCAGTGGATATTTGAACATCAAAATATGTGATAGTAAATGATAAGATGTTAAATAAATAATAAGGGAGACCTTATCCCTATTCAGAAATGAACAAATAGAAAGCTGGAGAAAGATAGCATATAGTTCTGAATGACCTTCTCAGAAAATACTAAGTACAAAGAGAAATAGAGTCATTTATAGTAAAGAAGCTTGGTAGACACTATGCAGTGAAGTGATCGAAATGAGCACCACCCATGAGACAAGCTGATTCCCCTGGAAAATGTGATATGACACCTGAGAATATCATAGCCTCACTAATAATCCATCCCCAAATATCTAACCTGAGTCAAATCATGTAGAAATACTAGACAAACCCAGATCAGGACACATTCTACAGAATTGGTCTTAAAAGTCAAGTCTTCTGAAATAAGGACTTGAAGTTTAAGAAAAGAGCAAGGAATTTTTCCATATTGAAGTGGAATAAAAAGACAATAACTTAATGCAAGGCATGAATTTGAGCTGGATCCTTTTATATAAAGATTCCTTGGGTAATTGCTGAACCAGTTGCAAATTGGGTCATCGTTAGATTGTTAATACATAAGACAAGCTCCTTAACTAATAGGAAATACACATTCCATTTGGGGTCTGTTGAGTATCATTTTGGGTTTGTAACTTTTCTACCAATATGAGATTTATTCAGAATCAAAATGGAATAAGGTAACTGGCTCTCTACATAGTTTAATAGGGCTTAAAACTTACATGGATTTTAGTTTCCCTTCTTTGGTATGGTAGGATGCCTTGCTCAGTCTTGATGTGGTGGGGAGGAGCTTGGCTCTGACTCAACTGAGTGTACTAGGCTTTGCTGACTCCCCATGGGAGCCCCTACTCTTTTGGAGGAGGGGATGGAGTGTGGGCTGGGGGTAAGGCTGGGGGAGCGGGAATAGGGATGAGAAAGGGATCTGTAGTTGGTATGTAAAATAAATAAAAAAATTTCTTAAAATAAAACTTGCATGGACAAGAGAGAACCTTAGCATAAAGGAAATAGCAGGCAAGTGACATTGTGTGTCAGAAGTATAGAGTAAAAAAAAAAGGTGAAAAAATGAATAATTGCATCAATATGACAGCATGAACAAAGTAAGAATGGAAAATTTGTGGGTTTTTTTGTGTTGGGATTCATTAATATAAGCAGTGTCTACTGGTAGTGAAAACAGAAATTCCATTAGGTACTTGAAAAACTTTGGTTTTGTTCCAGCATCTAGAAGTATCTTATGTACCCCTAGGTTTACACATCCTACTTTGGAGAGTGCTGCTGTTCCAAGGAATGGGGTACTACTGAAGTATTTAGAATAAGCTTTTGATGCCCACAGATTGCAAAAATAATAGATCATATATGCATATCTTTTTAGTATAAATTTGAAGATGAAAAGTATTTTCAATAATGAAACCACCCAAAAGTGCCAAGTAGCAGTAACCGTTAAAAAAGACGTGGTTGAGTGTGGCAGTGGCATAGTCAGAGGTTGCTTGTTCAGGAAGAAACATATTTGGGGTGTGGGACTTGGTTAGTATCAAGGTCAAGGAGGGAGGATTCAGAGATAAGACTTATATTTCTTTCTTGCATGCCTACACAGATGATTGACTCTTTGTCACAGAAAGTGGGGATTTAATGGAAATCAACTGGCTTTGAAATTTGTATTTTTATATACCTTTTAAACAATTGTATTGTAGTCAAAAATCATATCAACTCAAGTATACAAACCACAGTGCTTTAACGTTAAAGAGTAGAGGCTTAAAGAAAATGTGGTGGCATATTCCCTTCACTTCCATTCCTATTACATTGGCTTGCATTTTTTTTAACTGTTAGAATTTTAGTGGAATGGCCTAGTAATGAGTAACATTACTTTTTCCATTAATAATTTAGTACTAATTAGTCAATATCATTCAAGTTTACAAAAGAATCTAAAGAAATACAAAAATCAAGTGATTGTTTTTGATCAAGTAGGTTTTGCTGCTCTATGGGGTGTTCAGGAGAAGTAACAGGTTAAATAGGGACTCAAATGGTCACAGGTAATTCATGTCTTTGGTTCAACTTCAACACTTCACTACGAACATTATAAATGACTATTTTTCCTTTTCAAACTGACTCACTTTAAAATGATGTATGAAATACTATGTGTTTTGCATGTCCTGTTATAATGAGAAAGGTCATATAGTATCATTTACATAATCTCTAGCCAGAAATGAACTCAGTAATATCTTTGGTATAACATATACATTATCTGAGGTTTAAAACTCTCATTATTCATGAAAGTTAATTTTACAGTGGGTGTGAATGATCTATCTTATGGCTGGATTTTTGATCATTTTATAAAATAATATGGAGCAAAGCCTGCTCAAATAGCAGGAAAACCAGTAAAGAGTGATGCATTTCCCTGATTCTCTGTATACCCGATTGGATCTTGATTGATGGCAATCATTTGTCTTTGTCAAAAAAAAAAAGAGAAAAATTCAGACATTGAAATAGGAGTGCTATCAAACTTTCTACAATGGCAGTAAGATTCTATTAATGTGGCCTTAGAGTATTAACTGTCTCTGTTGGGAAATGATGAAGAATGTTAATTTTTTCCTTGAGCATATTTAAGTGCAAAATGCATTATTTTGTCTACTGTTGGGATTAAAAGAATACTTTTGATTTATGATAGACTGGAATTGATGAAAGCAAAAAAAAAGTTTAAAATGATGAAAATGGAAATAGATATTAGTCCATTTATTTTTTCACAATGAAATAATAAAAATTTAGTATAGTGTCATAAAATCTTTACTACTGTACTCTAGCTTACATTGGACCTTGAAAGGTTGACTGGAAGAGGGTTGAAGCAAAAGAGAAATGCTTTTAACTAAGTATCTTATTCTTTGGAATTCCTTTTTTATTCCCAAATAGGAAGACAGACAAACAGAATTTTAGACAAACTTACGTGTAATATTTTAAGTATGATTGTGTAATATAAATTTTATTTTTTGAAAAATGTTTATAGCTTAATTATAGTATTTTAAATAATGAACTTGTCTTTAACTTTATATTTGAAAGTCATTCAAGATATAATGTTTTCTAGAAAATATTTCTATTATTAACCATTCTGTTGTTAGTATTAATAATTTTTTTTTTTTTTTTTTGGTTTTTCGAGACAGGGTTTCTCTGTGTAGCTTTGCGCCTTTCCTGGAACTCACTTGGTAGCCCAGCCTGGCCTCGAACTCACAGAGATCCGCCTGCCTCTGCCTCCCGAGTGCTGGGATTAAAGGCGTGTGCCACCACCGCCCGGCTAGTATTAATAATTTTAACGTTAATACTACAAAACTGAAATGAATTAAAGCTTGTTATATGTCATTTATTAGAGAATTTTATGATATTTTATAGTACTTTATTATTTGTATTCCTGCTATTAATTTTCAGCACAGGTTATCTTTCGTTTTATGCTCCATTGAAACTGATTATTGATATTTGTGTTTTGACAAAAGAAAGATGGTCATAAAGTTTAAATAATATGAATTTACCATATTGTTATAAACATTCTTTTTTAATAAATGAAATGATCTTTTAAAATGTATATTATTATACTTATAATATTTATAAGAAATAACATTTATTCTGTTAGACTAAAATTTAAGTGTATTAAATATCAAGTTTTATAGACTTTTAGATATTTTGATAATATCATTTAGAATTTTCTTGTCTGCCTTGTAATTCCATTCTACATGTTGAAGTAGTAACAACTTCAGCTTGTCTAATATGAGGCAATGAAATGCTGTTTTGCCAACAGTGGTATTCCTGGTTGCTTTCTTTCCATGAATATTTCTTTCCATGTGTATTTGGTTTCTGAAGTCTAATGTCGGTTTTCTCTGGAAATTAGTTACTGGCTTACCTGGAAACCTTTCATGTACAAACTGTCGTTCTGGGGAAAGAAACTCCTCATAAAGGTAGGCTGCATGCCTAGCTAGACGGTCAACAGAAAATGAACTCAGTGGCATCTTTGGTGGAAACTGTCTCATAATGTCATATCAAGGCTTTTCCTTTTTTTTAATTTAAATTTTAATTTAAATATATAAATATATATATATATATATTTCTCTTTTTTTAACCTACAGGTCCTTTGCTTACATATTATGGCTTCCAGCTTAGTGATGTTATGGGATTTCTTCATGTCTATATCTATTTTTTGTGCCTTTTCTTGGGTTCTTTTCCTTCATTTGTTTATTTTGTCATATTTTGATTTTTGGTTTTGTTTTTTGGTTTATTGTGTTTTATTATTATCCTTTAGAAGCCTGTTTGTTTACTTATGAGAGACAGAAAGGGGGTGGATCTGGATGGGAGGGGGCTGGGGAGAAACTGGGAGGAACAGACATATATATGGGAAACCATAATCAGGATATATTAGGTGAAAAAAATTCTATTTTCAGTAAAAGGAAAAAAGAAAAAGAAATAAAAAGAGCTAGATGATTGTGGTGCATACCTTTAATCCCAGGCAAGAGGATCTTTGTGAGTTTGAGAACAGCCTGGACTACAGAGCCAGCTCGAGGACAGGCAGGGCTACACAGAGAAACCCTGTCTCCGGATGTTTGGGGGGTAGGAAAGAAAAAAGAAAAAACATACTTCTTTATTTTCTTCATGCTTTTGGTATCTGTTACAAGAAAAGATAGATCTTAATGGTGTGTGATGGTGGAAATGTATCTCTTGATTGTAACAGTGACTTCAGATTCTTCTGTGAAGGAGAGGATTTCCTTGTAATTAAATTTGTCACTGATGAGCACCTAGCAAAAACTTCCTGAAGTTTTTAATAAAGAGCATACTGTTTAAAATAGTTTTATACAGTTCTACACATGGGGTGTGCAAATGTGAGAAGTGTTAACTGCATAATATTGATGACATGGTATGTGATTTAACTCGTATTTGAATACTCCTTAGATATATGTGCCCATGCCAGTTCTGAATGTTTAATAGAACACCTTTAACATCCAAAGGATCATTGGCTACAAAGACCACTTCAGTGCATTCTGCAAATGACAGAGTTAAAATGCAGAATTGTGTTAAATGCCTACAGTGTTTAGTCACTCAGTAGCAAAAAAAGGAGTGAGGGAAGACTATATAGCAGGTCTATAAGCTCTTGAGGTTAATTCACCTACCCCCATTCCCCTTGGTTCTAAGTTAGAATCACATGGAAAGTTTTGAAGGAAATGTTTTGGTACCTGGGTCACTCAAAAAAATCTGATTCATTATCAATTTTTTTTATTTTATAATTTAATTTTACATATCAGCCATGGATTCCCCTGTCCCGTTCCCTCCCCTCCCCCGTCTTACCCCCAACCCACCCCCCATTCCCATCTCTCCAGGGCAAAGACTCCCCTGGGGATTCAGCTCAACCTGGTAGATTGTCCAGGCAGGTCCAGTCCCCTCCTCCCAGGCTGAGCCAAGTGTCCCTGCATAAGCCCCAGGTTCCAAACAGACAGCTCATGCACTAAGGACAGGTCCTGGTCCCACTGCCTGGGGGCCTCTCAAACAGTTCAAGCCAATCAACTGTCTCACCTATTTAGAGGGCCTGATCCAGTTGGGGGCTCCTCAGCTGTTGGTTCATAGTTCATGTGTTTCCATTAGTTTGGTTATTTGTCCCTGTGCTTTTTCCAATCTTGGTCTCAACAATTCTCGCTCATACAATCCCTCCTCTTTCTTGCCAGTTGGACTCCTGGAGCTCCACCTGGGGCCTGGCCGTGGATCTTTGCATCCACTTCCTTCAGTCATTGGATGAGATTTCTAGCATGACAGTTAGGGTGTTTGGCCATCCTATCACAAGAGTAGGTCAGTTCAGGCTTTCTCTCCATCATTGCCAGTAGTCTATTGTGGAGGTATCTTTGTGGATTTCTGGGGACCTCTCTAGCACTTTGCTTCTTCCTGTTCTCATGTGGCCTTCATTTATCATGGTCTTTTATTCCTTGTTCTCCGTCTCTGTTCTTGATCCATCTGAGGTCTCCCACTCCCCTAAGCTCTCTTTCCCTCGAACCTTGCCCTTCATTACTCCCACTCACGTCCAGGTTGTTCATGTGGATCTCATCCATTTCTCTGTCATTGGGCGATCTCTGTGTCTTTCATGGGGTCCTGTTTTCTAGGTAGGTTCCCTGGAGTTGTGAGTAGCAGTCTAGTCTTCTTTGTTTTACATCTAGTATCCTCCTATGAGTGAGTACATACCATGTTTGTCTTTCTGAGTCTGGGTTACCTCACTCAGGATGATTTTTTTTTAGAGACAGGGTTTCTCTGCGTAGCTTTGGAGCCTTTTCTGGAACTCACTCTGTAGCCCAGGCTGTTCTCAAACTCACAGAGATCCGCCTGCCTCTGCCTCCTGAGTGCTGGCATTAAAGGCGTGCACCACTAACACTGGCCATTATCAATATTTTAAAGCAGCTTCTCAGGTAATTTGTTTGTACAGATTGGGAAACAATGGAATTAAATCACTATCTTTTTCTGTGGAATTCAACACTCTGTGATCAGTGGGGTGTGTTTTCTTTTTATACTGGGTTACATAAGGCCATTACTCCCTCTCATGCCTTACTACATTAGACCAAAGTGCAAGCATATACTGTTCCTTGCACTACTACAGAAGGCCACAGTGCAAGCATATTCCCTTCCATGCCCTCTTACATCAGGGCATAATGCAAAATATTCCCTCCCATGCCCTATATGTCTTAGACCATAATGCTAGCATATTCCCTCCTATGCTTTATTGACCTATCCTATTTCCTTCTCCTCATTAGTCCCCTTTGTTCTCCTAGACAATTTTCCTTCTTTCCTGTCATCTGTACATAGGTTAGGTTTCATGTATCTAAGTAGTCTAGGATCCAAAGTGTGAGATTTGACTAAGGCGTAGATAATTCACTTAATGCGATTGTCTCTACTTGCATTCATTTTTCTTGCAGGTGACATAACTTATTTCTTCTTTGTGGAAAAAAAATCCATTGGGCCTATGAACCACTTATCCATCCGGGTTGATGTACACTTAGGTTGGTTCTTAGGAACACATGTGAGTTTACCTGTTGTGTAAAGTGCTGCAATAATGTTGCTGTTGAAGTTTCTCTGTGATATGCTGACTTGCGGTCTTATGGGTAATTATCTCAATTGTTGTCTAACTAGGCCATATTGTTGGTCTTGGTTTTTTGAGGAATCTCCATGCTGATTTCCATAGTGGCTGGAACTAATTCATATTCATACCAGCCAATAGCAGAATTTGTTTTTTCTGCACTTTGACCAGCATTTGTCCTTACTTGTTTTCTGCCATTCTAACTGGAGGAGATGGAACTTCAATGAGATTTTTATTTGCATTTTGGAGTGGGTTTTCAAGATGGGTTAAGATACTGAATTTGGCTTCATTCATATTTAACAAATAATTTTATACAGAGCTATATAATTTTATGCTTATGTTGGTCAGTTGAAAAAAAATGTTTCTCTCTTTCTCAAAATGCTTCTGCAAAATGGCTTCTTCATTTATTGAAGTACAAAGTGGCTGTTGGCTTCCCTGTTACCTTCACCTTGTCAATTGTGTGATATATGCATAATGCTTTTTTCTGCATAGATACATCTCAAAGAGTATCAAAAGGCATGGCCCACACAGTTTAAAAAACTTTTCCAGAGATTTTTTTTACTCTCTCCTTTCTTGACCAGACAATAGCCCTTGTCTATTGGATTTCCCAGCCATAATGTTCTGAGCTATCAATTCATACATTTTTCCATTTGTGTCTTTCAAAATTTTTGTTTCCCTTAATTATAAAGAACTCCTAGAAGTAAACAATATATAGCAAATGACCAATAAGAAGGCATCAATGTTTCTTATGGAAACTATTTCAAAATTATCTTTACAATGTTTGACATTTTAAATTTTAACTTATTTAATTGACCTATAAAATGTTTATTTATAATGCAGTACATGATGTTTTAAAAAAATTTATGTATTACAAAATGGCTAAATTGAGCCAAGTAAAATATATATTACCTCATATTTATTTTTATGGATTTGACATGTTTTAATTTCTTAGCATTATCTACTTTCATTTTTTTAACATTTTTATATATACATTGGTTGTAAAAATACATATAAGGCTTATAAATATATAAAAACATTAATTTTAATATCTATTCCAAATAGTCAAACACATTTTGGTTAAAATTGTCATAGGAATATTTTTATTGTACCTTTGAATCGAGGTGGGTAATTTTTATTATATTACTTCAGTCCATGTAGCAAATGGGGAAAAAAACAAAACTGGAAGCAAAAGCACAGGTTACTGAGAAGAAACACAAAAGACCTTCTATGAGTTGCAAGGAAAGTGAATAGTGTTTGTATTAGGTTTCTTTGGTTGTAAGGGATATTAAGAGATTAGGAGAATATGTAGATTATATGGGAAATATATTCCTTAGTTAGAAATACTTATACTAAAATGGACCTTTATACCTTCTTCATTTACCTAATAGCGAACTGATTTACTGGGAAGTAGAAATCTTGGAAAGGTTATCTAGTGCTTTGATTTCTTTATTCTGTTCAATGTACAGTTGTGCTCTTATACCTTCATTGCTTTTTTTTTTGAAAGGTAAGTATTTGAGAATTTCATATATGAAATATGATCATATACAGCCCCCGTCATTCCCTCTGGCTCTCCTTATCCTCCATAAGATGTCTACCTCCTGACTGCACACTGAGCTTAGTTAGTGCTGCCCATTTGTGTGTACGTCTGGGGCCATCCAAATGGAGCGTGAGAAACCTATCAGTGGCCACATCCTCAAAGTTAAGAATGATTTTCCTTTTATCAACAACCATCAATTGACAATTGCTCCTCAGGAAGGGTTGGGACCTGGAGACCATTTACCCTATCTCTTCAGGACATTTGGCTTGATTGTTGTGCTTGTGTAGGTCTTGTGCAGGTAAACATAGGTACTGTGAATACGGGTACCATAGCCATTGCCATTGCCAGTTACAGGATACAGCAGTTCATAGCACTCCTCACCATCCTCCAACTCTTAAGTATTTTCTGCCTTTTCTGTTCCCTGAACCTTGGTGAAGGATGAGAGGTTGGATTGATAAAGATGTCCCATTTAGGCCTGAGATTCAGTCTGTTTTTAGCACTGTGAACAGTTATGTATCTTTATACCAAGTGCAGGCCAATGTAGGAAGAAGCTTCTCTGACTCAAACTGAGAATATTCCCAGTCCTGGGCCATATCCAGTCCATCTTCTCTGTTACTGATAAATCATTTCATTAAAATCAGGTTCTAAAGTGTGATAAAATTGAATACTGTATTATACAATTATACAGTATACTCATAAATCATATAGAACTTAACAAAAATAGCAATGAATTCTGAGGAAAACAAGAACTTAATAAGACATAGGATGTTATTAATCATTCACCATTCTTGAGCCATTATCATTTAGGAAAAATGAAGTCCGTGTGTGTGTGTGTGTGTGCGTGTGTGTGTGTGTGTGTGTATGTGTATACACATTATACATAATATTCTTCTGTTTTGTGCATATGCTCTTGTTAGTACTTAACTGAATTATCTTATTTCTTTAATCAAATTCTGTAAAGTTCTTGTTTTATTCCTACCTTAAAAATAAAAGGTCAACGTGTAGAAATACTATTTCTTTTCTCAAAATTAACTAGTGATTGAACCTAAATAAAAAAGAAGCTAGAATACCATTGTATGTAAAAATTCATTGTAGAATTGTTAATACAACAAATATATAGAGCCATATCAAAATTTTGAATCAGTAAAATTGTATGAGAAATCTAGCAAGGTTTTTTTTTTTTGCTAGTTATTCTATTTAATTATTCTAAATAAATAAATAATTTAGTTATTCTATTATAGTGATGTGATCACAGAAATATGAAAAGGATTCTCATTGATAATTGTTATGGTTGATTGCAATCTTTTCATTTATTTTTTTCAGAATGCGATAAAATACAAGTTCTAGCCAGTGTTTGACAAGTACTCTACCATTGAGCTAGGAGAACCCCTCTGTCCCTAGTCCAGGTATACAGTGTGAAATGTTTGAGGTTTTTCTACTGGTGAATATTAAGCTTGCTTCTAATCTTTTTATTTAAAATGTGATATAATGTAGTGGAATACATAGTTAATAGTGAAACAGCTAAGTCAATCATATGGTGTAGAGTAAAAATTTACTGTTGTCAAAATGCCCTGCTCGGGTAATGATCTGTTCTTATGAAAGGTTCCTGAGCCAGCCAGGAATCTACCTTTTCTCAAAGACATGAGTCCATCCTCTTCAAATATGTGTTTGAAGTGCGCAGTTCAGCCTGCTTTGCAGCAGGAATAAAGGGGGGGGAGAGGTGAAATCAACCTGCAGTTGTCACAGGCAGCGTTTTCTGAATCCAGTGTTTCTTTTGGACTGAAGCAGCCTCAGTTTTCCACATAACATAAGTAAACTGTCCTACAGATGTCTAGAACTTTATCTATCATTTTGGTCCTGTATTAGGTTGGTTGTAAACTTATTTTCACATGCCCAGTTTTCTGCCCCAAACCCAGATCTTTAACACAAATACTGAAAACAGTGACCTTTGCACTGTAAAACCAGCTATCAAATTATTTAAAATTTTCAGTCCCTTCCCTTCCAACTTAGTGTCCTTGTAGCCCATAAAATGTGACAGGGTAAAGAGAAATAAAGCCATGATAACTTCTTTCCTGTGCATTTGTCAGAGCTTAGTCACCTGTAATTCTGTGTTGACCCAGGTGTTCTGGGTCCCATCTAGACCAACCCATCTGTGCTGGAGTTCTGTGTTCATCTTACTGACCAAAGGCCTCAGCATTGTCCCCAGGAAAAGCTGAGGTTCAGGGCAGCTGCCAAATCTTTGCTTTCTGTCTGCTCCCAGGAGAAATATGCAATGAGGAAATCAAAGAATTAATTCCATACATTTTATTGAGCAGTGTTCATTGAGATTTCTGAGGGCCTGGAAATAATAAGATCTTGAACACATAATACACGTAGACAGGTGTATGAAGTATAGTAAGAGTAAAATATATTTAAAAAATAGAACATCAAAGTAATAGCATTTTTAAGGTGGCAGGGATTTACAGATTCCTTAATTCAGCACATTTATCTTTTTAGATGAGGAGACTGAGGCCCAAATAGGTTTAAAGGGTGTTTGGGTAGAACTAACAGGTAACAAATTCTGAAATCAGAACTACAGTCTAGATAATTTTTCTCTCCATCTGGTGCCTTTTTTTTTTCTTACACTGTCTGTCTTGCTTTCATAGTACAATTAGAGAGGGACACAACCTGTTTCTTTTAATGTATGTGTGAACACATGGCATACAATATACAAAGTACTGCTAAGCAATAAATAAAATATGCTTAGGAAGTACATAGTCTTTTATAATAAAAATTGAGGTAAATAGGTTAGATGGTAGAGAAGATCAAATATAAAAGGAAAATTTAAATCTCCATAAAATACCGTCTTTCAAAGCAGATGTTTGTGATCAGTATGGTCATAATTTTCATACAATTTTTAAAATAATTTTTGCTGAAAGTTCTTATTTTTAACAAGTTTTTAAAAGTACATTTACTTTCTCTCTCTCTCTGTCTCTCTGTCTCTCTCTGTCTCTCTCTGTCTCTCTCTCTCTCTCTCTCTCTGTGTGTGTGTGTGTGTGTGTGTGTGTGTGTTTCTCCATATTAGTACATAGAGCACAACACGTGTGGAGGTCAGAGAACAATTTGCTGGAGTTGGTTCTCTCCTTCTACCATGTGGGCCTTGGGTATTGAATTCAGTTTGTCATTCTTGGTGGCAAACCTACAGAACTATCTCATTGGCCCAGTTATTTTTAAAAAAAATCTTTTGGTGTCTTTATCATTGCTCCATTTTATTTCTCTACAAAGTATGGAAGGACACTGGAAAGGAAGAAGGCCAATGAAAGAGGTTGCTGTTGAGTATTTAATGCAGCATAATACAGTGAAATTCCTTCAAAGAAAAAGCAAAACTAGTATTTTCTTTTTAAAATCAGAGTGATTTTTGTAAACCTAAATATCTCTTCATAATCTCAGAATTGAAAATACATGTCAGTATATAGTATCAGTGTGCCTTTCATGTCATATGCAAACAGTATTTCTGTTTAAATTATATTCGTTAGCAGTATGTGTGTGTCACTGTTTGTTTATAACTTATCTATTGTAAACTAATCTACACAATTGAAGGTCCTTGAAGAGCTTGATTTCATTTTACCCAGATTGTGAGAGCAGAATCACTTTTTTTTTTTTTTTTTTTTTGGTTTTTTCGAGACAGGGTTTCTCCGTGTAGCTTTGTGCCTTTCCTGGAACTCACTTGGTAGCCCAGGCTGTCCTCGAACTCACAGAGATCCGCCTGGCTCTGCCTCCGGAGTGCTGGGATTAAAGGCGTGCACCACGACCGCCCGGCCAGAATCACTTTAACTTGGGGGTATATTAACTATATCCAAGGAAGAATGACTGGAATGAGGACATGTATACTTATAGTTCTGATATAATTTGTTAGTGTAGACTAGATGGTAGGCATTGTTCTAAAAATCTGTAGTTGTTACATAGAGAAAATAAATAAAAGATGTTTTCAATCTTAGACCTAATGCTATTATTAATGTATACATCTTTAATTATAGCTAACTTCTATATCCTTACCAACAAAAATAATGATGGTAATTATAAATCTATGTAGTGATAAATATATTAATTATAAGAGGTTGGAAACTATAGAATATGAAATCTAAAAGGACCCAACTATGTAGATGTGCTTCCTGTGCTAGCCTTCTGGGGGTATTTCACACTTAGGGATAGGTGTTTATTACGCAGCCTCCTTCTGAGAATGTGAAGTTTTGCTGAATGTTTTCTAAGTCATTTGTAGGTGAGCAGGTGTTAAGCTTTTCCATACTTGATAAAAGCCTATTCATTCCCCTTTGAGAATGATTCAACTCTTTGTGAAGAGAGTGAGAGAAAAAGTAAAAAAAAAAAAAAAAAAAAAAGCCACATCAGCTTCCAATTGTCAAAATTCAGTTTTAAAAACTCAAGACTTTTCCCCAATGGGTTTCCAGATTGCAGAACATATGGACTCTATCTTCTGGGTAAAATACTTTCATTTTCCTTTTGAATTACCTTTAAGACTTCATCCTGAGAGGAAAAGTGTAAAATGGAAACATAAGGTATTTAAACATCATGTACTGCTCTGTGATTTCTTTCTTTTTCAATTTGGATTGATAATAGCTTTATAAAGCGTGGGGAAGATGCTTAAAAAAATAAAAATTTCACACATGCCTGCATTTGTTTTTCTGGACTAAGACTATATAAGGAGTTCTTTTTGTGATGATCTCCCTAATATGATTTTTTTAGTGCATTTTAAATAGATATTTAATTTTCTTTGACCTAAGCTGACCAGGAGCTGAGCTTTATTTACAGTATTTGAGGATTCAACTGTTGATAAGCTGGATGTATCACAAAGGAATCTTAGGCAGCCTAATGCATTGTTGTTTGAGGACAACGATCTGTTTTTGAGAAAATGCTGAAAATTTATTTTAATTCTTTTTTAAATATAGGGGTCTACCTTTTAACTAAAAAAAAAAAATACTTAGGCACAGTTTTCAAAGAATAGTAATTGAAAAGAAAAGAGACACAGCTCCAATGAATTTGATTTTCCTGTTCGTTGTGGAAAGTCTTCCGGAATGTGATGAGCCCTGTGAAGTATTTCTACATGTTTAAATCTGAATAATCTTGCTTTATCTTGGGCCTTATGAATGCTAGGTGGATGCTCCTGATTCTGTCACCAGCTCTTTTGGGTCATGGTGTCCTCAGGCTGTCCAGGCTTGCCTACATCTTGCAGTCCTGAATAGTTACAATTACAGGCCTGCAATCTTACCCCAGCATGCATTAGCTTCTTTGTGAGTATCTATCTAGGCTATTCTGATATGTGAAGTCCTAAAAGAATCTCTTTATTTTGTACATTTTGTGGCATTTATATAGTGTCATTTGGTATAATCATTTTCTCTAAAATGTTTCCAGTGTATTAACTCAGCTATAGAATATATATGACTTCCTTGCCCTATATGAATGACATTGAAGGATTTATTTATTTTTTATTTCTTTCTCATGGAACTCAACTATACTGAGCCTTTTGTCCCAATATTCCACTGAAATTCTTTGCAAGGATACATAGTCATTACTTATTCTGGTAGTCTATTCTTAATGACTGTCTTGACTTGTTATATAAAAACTGGTCACTGTATATTTCTGGAACACTGTTGATATCCCTCCTACTATTGGCCTCTCAAAATTCCTTTTGGTTCTTGTCCATTTGCTTCAGTCTTGCTATTGTGGTGATCAGGCCTTAGTCTTTGGGTTTCTCATCTCTCTTCTTCTCTGGCTGTGTGCAGTCTTAAGGCTCTCAGCCAGTCCATAGCTAAGTTATAAAAGTAGTGTCTAGACATGACTCTTAAATTATGTGTCCTATCAGGTTTCTTCCCTTGAAGTTAGCAAATTTATTCAGGTGTCTAATCAATATCTCTACTTGGGTATATGTGTTTGGGGAGGACAAGCTGCTTTAATAAAAGGATTCACACAGAACTTTGTTTCTCATATTAATTTTAAAACCTTTTGGTAAGAGTGTTTTCCCATCTTACAGATTCACTATAATTAGTTTTCAGCCTCTGTCATAGCCACATTCATCTTTATCAAAAGGTATGGACAAGACAATACTTTAAAATTTACTGGTTGGCTCTACCTGTCATCCCAGCTCATTGGAAAGCTGAGAAAAGATAGCTGAGAAAAGTTATAGGCCCCTTGAACTTCACAGTGAGACTGTCTCAAAGTACTTAAATGGGTATGCGTGCCACAGCATCACATGGATGCTAGTTAGAAACTCAGTCTCTGGCTACATAAGACCTTCCTGACCACTATTAACATCCTGTACTCATTTCTATGCTTGTTAAAGCTTGAGAAGCACTGCTCTATTATCTTAAAGGTACTTAGACATGCATTCGTTTGCTGGTAAAAAGCCCTGTAAAAACCTACTATATTAAACAAAATAAAATGGAAATAAGCTGTGAAGGGGTGTGAGAGTGAGCATGTGTGTGTGTGTGTGTGTGTTTCTAAAGTTTATTGATAGTTCAGTCCTTCATACTGTGCCAGAACTTTTATTTAGGTTTTTGAGGCTGCATGTGGTGGTGCACACTTTAATCCCAGCAATCAGGAGGCAGAGGCAGGTGAATCTCTGTGAGTTCAAAGCCAACCTGGTATAAATAGCAAGTCCCAGGTCCCTGGGGCATGGTAGGTTTTGAAAGAGGAAGAGCATACCACCTTTTGCTGCTACCATAGTGGTTGTTATGCAGTCGTACAGCCATACTTCAGCTGCAAGGGAGACTGAAATATGATCTCTTGGTGTGACTAGGAAGAAGAGGGATAGATGTTTATTGAGCTTCTTCTGCCATAGGTTTCTAGTAGGCAACTCAAATAAAACATCATTAAAAACTAAATTTACATGCTAATCTTCCTTCTATTCTCCTTCTTTTCTCTGTTCTACCTCCTCCATGCTAATCTTCCTTCTATTCTCCTTCTTTTCTCTGTTCTACCTCCTCCTTTTGTTTCTTTTCCTGGTCCTGGGAATTGAACACAGGAAATTGTATACCAAAGCATGCTCTCAACCACAAGTCATGCCCCTACCCTTAAAACTAAATTTTGGCTTCCTGAGGTTTCCTATATCCACATTGACAATGAGTTAGTGTCATTTTTCAGGTTTGTTTAGGAGCTATATTGATTGTCCTTTTTCATACTTATTGCCCAATGTCTGTATTAGAGAATTTTAGGCAGGTTCCATAATGTACTCAGAGGTCAAAAATCAGAAAAATAGAAATCTTTAAGTTGGTATTGAGGATGCTTATCTTGTAAAATTATTCTAGTAACTTTTTTCCCTTTTATCGAAAATAGATTCTTTTCTCATACAGTATATCCTGATTATAGTTCACCTCCCTCTACTACTCTTAGTTCTTCCCCACCTCACCTCCCATCCAGATCCACTCCCTTTCTGTCTCATTAGAAAAAAACAGGCTTCTAAGAGAAAACACAAAACAAAATAAAATAAGAAACAAAAACCATCATATTGAAGTTGGACAAGGCCACCCAACTGGAGGAAAGTGCCCAAGAGAAGGTATAAGAATCATAGACCCACTCATTCATACACTTGGGAGTCTCATCAGAATAATAAACTGAAAGCTATACTATACATGCAGAGGACCTGATGCAGACATGTGCAGGCCCTATGCTTGCAGCTTCAGTCTCTGTGAGTACATCTGAGCATTGCTCAGTTGATTTAGAGCAACTTGTTCTCCTGGTGTCCTCCCTTACTTCTGGCTCTTATACACTTTCTGCCTTCTCTTCTGTGGGGTTCCCTGAGCTCTGAGGGGAGGACCAAGATACAATCCATACACCCAGAGAGGTTGGGTATTGAGGAAGGGAACTGGGTGGGAGGGCGGCACATGGATCTCCCTGAGAAGGGGAAATAGAATAGATTTTATGGTTGTAATGGGAGTTGGGGAGGAGTAGGAACTAGAGGATCAGATAGGGGAGGGAGCGGGGATGGGGCTGAGGAAGGGAATATAGATAGAGACAGCTAGAATTGAGGAGCTTTTGAAAATCTAGTGCAGTGGAAATGTCCTAAAATATATGGAGGCGATCCTAGTGAAGTTTCTAAATAATGAGGAAGATGGAGTCCCAACTGGCTATCTCTTGTCCCCAAATTAAGCTTCCAGTACCAAGACTAGGTTACATCCAGTTTGGATGTTGCCCAAAGGGGTCCTATGGAAATCCCCAAACAACCCAGGCTATTGCCAAGTCTATAGGTTGCTTTCTACAAACTGACAGCAAGGCCCCATTGCTGAAGACAACACCCACACAACTCATTGAACATGGAGAGTACCTAATTGTTACCTACGTAGAATCTTCATCCCAGCACACTGGTAACTTTTTCTTCTTTTCTCATTTCCAATGTTTCTTGCCTTAAATTTACTTGTTTTGGGTCCTTACAGATCTCTGCAAAAGTTAGGGTCATTCCAGAGATCCTGAAATTGAAGTCAGTGTTGTGGACTTTGAAGTGGGAGCAGAAGCTTGAGGTAGTGGGACAGTCTTGGTATAGACTGACTCAAAGTAGTGAGAAATGTCTATAAGGTTTTCCCACCCTTCTTTAAGTAAGATTTCAGCAGGGAGGCCAGAATAAGTACTTAGTTCAGGCATCAGATAGAAATCTATAGTCAGGGTGGGAAGGCAATACACATAGAGTATGACTGGCCAGGGACCCTAATTGCAGCTTCCTCAAAAGCTTGCAAAGAATTGGCTGTACATCAAGTCTGATGCAGGGGAAGCTTTCTTCTCTGAAGCCTGCCAGGTAAAAGCCTTTGGTCAGGCCAGAAAATAAATAAATAAATAAAGAAAGAAAGAAAGAAAGAAAGAAGAAGAAGAAGAAGAAGAAGAAGAAAGAAAGAAACCACATGTTTTCAACCAGGAGCCAGACTCCTCAGACACTTTTTCATGATCTGCCACCTGCCATTTTGCAAATTGTTCTTTGGCCACTTCTTGCTTTATACTTTCCAGGAATTGATACTTTCTGGAAACACTAAGCTGTAGCCTGGTCTCAGTTGTTTCTTATTTGCTTGGCTTTTGCTCATGTTATTCCCTAAAAAACAGTGTTTTTCCTTTTCTTATTCTCCTGGAAAACATCTGCCAGTACTGTGTGCCAAGTTGCTGGTGAAGAAGCCTGTCTCTTGCTTTATATTATGCCCTACCTCTGTGTTCCTGGGGCACATTTTGTATGTAAATGTCTCTTCTTGCACCTATTTCTTTCATTGGACAATGAGGTCATTAAGAACAATGATTCTTCACTACAAAAAACAAAAACAAAAACAAAACTTGAATCTCAGATGCCTGCTACAGATTATTGTGTTATCATTGATGAGTAGTAAGTATATATTGGCAAGTGAATTCGTGCAATATGAATATTTATTTTACATTTCTAGTCTTTTATGGTGAGCCTGGTGTATTTATTTCATTTCGTGTAGGACCAACTAAACATCTAGTCCTATTTCTCTGGACTCTGTTCACTGATAAAAGCTCTCAGAAAATCCTGGATGCTCTCTTCTTTTTGTATCAGTTCAAATTTAACCCCATCTCAAGTATCTTTCTCCAAAATCTCCTGCTTTCCAACATTTTTCCTAATCCCTTTCAGCAGAGGTTAGCACTCCTTTTGTTGTTGTTTTGGATTTTTATACACTCCTAAGTGCTTAGTTTTCTCTTGGTCTTGGATTTTATGCTGAATAGTGATATACTTATTTCATCCTATTTAATCACTATGTGTCTTAGTTAGGTTTCTATTGCTGCAGTAAACCATGACAACAAATGACTTGGGGAGGAACTCTCAGATCACATTCTATCACTGAGGGAAGTCAGGGCAGGAATTCAAAGCAGGAACAAGTGGCAGCTGTGAAGGAGTGTTGCTTACTGGCTTGCTCCCCATGGCTTCTTCAATTTACTCTTTTATAAGACCTAGCACCACCAGCCCAGGAGTGGTACCATCCTCTGTAGGATGGGCCCTCCCACATCAACCGTTAATCAAGATAATGATCCCTAGACTTGCCTACAGACCAGGCTTTTGGAAGCATTTTCTCAATCCAGATTCCCTCTTCTCAGATGACCCTGGCAACAACTTTGTTTCAGATAACAGCTTTACGACAGTGTTGTGTCAAGTTGACATCAGGCTGGCTGGCACAGAGGTTGTGAGGATCTTGTGAATAGAGCCTGCATTGTCTTCATGTTTGTGTGTCTACTGTCATTTCAGACAGAATTCCCCAAATAGTAGTGATACTCAGAAAATAATCTATAAAGGAATAAGCCATGCAGGATTGATAATTGAGGACCAGAAAAAAAAAAAAAGTAAAATGCAGCAAGGCGAGGGGGATGATACACAATCACTTCAAAATATGAATAATTGCTGCAAAATCGAAAGAACCAGAATATTTCCAGGAGATGACAGCAACTATTCGGAGAACTGGCTTCCAACTGTCTTCAGAACCTGGAAGTGAGACTTAATCAGTCTATTTTCCCCTGTGGATAGGAGCACATAGTTTTTGCTAATGCTTTAATTTATCTAAGTTATAAAACACAAGACATATATTTTTCTTCTTTGTTAGTTTAAAGCAGTTATTTGATTTCTAGATTTTTCTGAGAGTTTTGGATTAAACACAGGAAGTAGTAGATTATGCTAGGTTGTTCCTACATATAAAACTTTATTTATTTAAAGATAAAATATTTTATCCTAGAGAATGTCATACCTTTGGTTTTTTTGCCTTTATACTTTATCAACTATCTTAAGAACAAATCTGGGGCCTCAGCTTGAGAGAAAGGATATTTTAAATGCCAAAACAGTCATCTGTGGATGTGAAATTGCTTCATATATGTTTTTAAAGCACCTAGTTCTTCTATATTTGGGTAGAAATATTCAGGAAGTAATAGCAGCTTCCTAATGAATGTTCATCTTGATTTTTGTACTCTGTTTGAAGGTACAAAATCTTGTATTTCTTCTTGGTGTAATGGTCATGCCTTTTCAATATTGGCTGAAGCTAATGATGGTAAAGTTATTATTGAGTCCAGGCTCATGCAATAATGGGGGACAGACCACCAAAGTGTATTAAACCAGAAACGAACTTTGTTCCAAAAATCACCACAGGGAGAAAAAGCCTTCCAGTTAACTAGGATTATAGCCTGAGTTCGGACTTCTGAAACTATGGCAAAGTGGGTGGGTTTCAAGCCCCTTTTTATAGCAAAAAGTAAGCATCAGGCATGGATTGCATGCTAGGAGTCATGCAGAAACAACTATTAAAAGTTAACTTTGTTCTGCGGAGGTTGTCAGCTCTAAGGGGCAAGGGAGTTATCATTAAAAGTGAACCCTTAGCTGTTGACAGAGGAGCTGGCTGTAAAGCAGAGAGCCATTGTTAGAGGTTAACCTTTAGTTGTTGACAGAGCTGATGACTGTCAGCTTTTATTTTTTAGGTTTACAATTTTCTAATTCTATATTCCTGGACCCTCCAGTTATGTATGTTATAATCTTTACTGGAATGTGTGCTCACAGTTTTTCAAAGAATAGGGATTCCGTTTAGTCTCATTCAAAGCTTCCTTTTTACAGAAGAGAAGTTTAAATTCATACCAATATAATAAATTGTCATAATGAGTACATTAGTGAGCCTAACACAAATATCTTAGTCAAAACTGTCTAAAACCATTTGAGTAATGGGATGTCTTAGATGGAAGGTCACCCTCCATTTATTATTAGCTAAATCACTTTAATTTCTGAGTTTCAGTTCTTCACCTGGAAAATATGAATTATAACTCCAATTTGTAAGACTGTTTTTAGAATTAAATGAGGTTACCAGGAAAATACTGATAATCTGCCTACAACATTATGGTTATGTTAATTACTTTCCTCATTGTTATGGGGGGAAAACCTGATAAAATCAGTTTAAGAAAGGAAGGCATTGCTGGGCATGGTTGTGCAAGCCTTAATCTCGGATCTTGGGAGGCAGAGGCAGGCAGATCTCTGAGTTTGAGGCCAGCTTGGTCTACAGACTGAATTCCAGAACAGCCAGAGCTACACAGAGAAACTCTGTCTCAAACAAAACAAAACAAACAGTAACAACAAAACAAAAACTAAAGA